>KN538427.1:9509-35524 GCA_000797535.1 Trichuris suis
TCGGGATTTTGACGGTAACCCAGTTCGACAGTAGGACGTGTAGCTTGCTTTTCCTTTGTGCGTTACTGTATTGGTTGTCGTTGTCAATTAAAGTGACTGGTAGTGGTGCACTCTACAAACTGGATCACCCACGGGTCTCCAGTTTGTAGAGTGCACCACTGCCGGTCACTTTAATTGACAACGACAACCAATACAGTAACACACAAAGGAAAAGCAAGCTACCCGTCCTACTGTCGAACTATATGATCATCAAGTAACGTGAATGTTACAGTCCTCTACAATAGTATATTTCGCATACAATAATAATTAATAATGAAAAGATAGGGAACAATTTCAAAAGCTTCCCGACCTCAAATATTTCTGCCATTTCAAGTTTGCAAATGAGCAGAGCGCAGTCGCGCGTGAAAATATTATGATAAATGATAAGCAGCATAAAAGATGAAAAATAAAACGTTGCCGAATAAAGAAAGAAAATCGTGCTTTGCAAGTTAAGGTAAGGAAGCAGTATCTGCATGACAGGAATGTCTGTATAGACTACTAGGTGTACGATTACGTAAAGGGATTTTCAGGTAACCACTCACACTTTAAAACCTGGGCGAGCGCGCTTTAAATTCTGCCTGAACAAATGGTTGACAAAATGTCTACTGCTCACTTCGACGCGTTTAGCAGCAACAGGTCGGTCACACTCAAGACGTTCGCTCGTTCGAACGACGTTTCAACGCAACCTATGCCATGTCGGCGGATTCAGCTGCTGTGTTCGACAAAGCAGCCTACAGCAACAATGCAAGTACGTAAAAGCCATTTTACATGTGCCAGAGATAGATTGCTTCAAAACGCAGGTTAGTTTTCAAGTCAACCCAACTACGGTGGAAGTCATACTTTATAAATAACGATACGAAAGAATAAGCGTAAATTCTTAGAATTTATCTCATACGTTCTACTTAAACACAGAAACCTCGCTCAAGCTACTCTCGTAGATTGATGCTAACATAGCCTACTTCTTATATCAAGTTTGCTAGACCAGATTTGATGAACGTAAAACATTCAAAAACACTTATCCCTTACTATTGCGCATACTGAAGTGAGATGAGCACGTATAGTCTCGTTTAAAGATCAAAATGCCCAATTTGGGTAAAGCTTAGAATAGCATTGAAAACAAAACTCTTCTCAACGAATCCGTAGGTCTTCATTAAATAAAGACAGAGACTATCTTTATTTCACCACTGAGGACGGGTGACAATGACAACCCGAAAGCTTCAGTTCATTAGAATTGAACGGTGAACGGGATAACCGTATAATAAAACGTTTTTACCAAGAACAGTCATTGAATGCAAAAATAGTTATTGAAGCTAAATGCATTCAGGTATACCGGAGCAATGGAATAATCAACCAGTGAACATGAAACAACAACAGTAGGCATTTCACTGGTGTCTAAGTGGGTGCGAAAGAGTTTCTAACTATTTTTCAGTAATACACAACAATACAATGGAATGCCGTCTACTCAGGCGGAAATCCTGTTCACCTTCGACCCGGCTGCTTGTAATCGCAACCGCCAGTATCCCATACCTTATCAGGAAAAGTATTGCCATCACTGATAGTATTACCCTGCGGGTTTAGAAGTCTTTTGCATTACAGGCATAATGGATACGGGCAGGTGCATAACAACACGTATCCACGATGGCCATGCACGGTTGTTAACAAGTTCACACAAAAGCAACCAGAGCAAATTCTTTATCATTTTGGCACTGATGACAAACTGAAGGAACACCAAGTCGTTCTTGAAGTGACCGACGAGTTTCTGTTCAAACGGTCTAAACCACCTATATGCGTTATTCATGAATTGGAACACCACTTATGCGTTTCCGTTGGACTCGACGTACGTTCAATATTTAAAAGTGCCTTTTTCGGGATAGTTCTTAAGAGGGAGAAAAGGAATGTCAATACAATATCAATTTTCACTTTCAGTGCCGATGTAACTTTGACAAGTCTTTCCCGAAGCAGCAGACAATCCATATGCATATTACTGGTAACAATGTCACTGCCAGTGCGGTCGCCACGGCCAGAAACAAAAGGGAAGCAAAGCATATCGCCGCTTGCCTTATGCTCAACGGTTTAATCAATTCGAACTTAATTCAAGTGTTCGGCACGAAAGAATTCATCGATCAAAATTCGCGGACAAAACTTCTTTACGCATCGGTAGGCAAAGCGGCAAATGACGACAACTGCTTCGCTGCAACAAAATACGCCGAATGCTCTAGAACGTATTTATGTGCAGAAAGCCCAACTCAGCGATGGACCTGGAAAAGCTGCTGAAGAAAAAACAAGCAAGAGAACCAACGGCCATCAATGCACGGATTCCGCACTGGCAGTACTGCCAACCGAAGGTACACTACGCGCCAAAATAGCATTATCACAATGGGTTGAACTTGTTGCAGGCTGATCAACAAGCCTACTGTACGCGACAGAACAACAATGCATATGCGCGCCCGTACCAAGTAGGAATGAATTTTTCAATTGTTTACAACAAAAACACTGGCGCATTTGCAGCAGCCCAATGATGCTCAAAGGCTCATGGCCCAACGTCAAAGCGACTACGAAAAGCTCACGAACACAGGCCACGAGGTAGACGCTAGGAAAAATATACTTAAATCGTATTTTATAATTTTTAGCACCAGCCGGCTCAAAAAGCAGTAATAAACAAGCAAGTAGTACAACCGAAAGTACAATCCATTGCTGCATGCAAAAAAATCTCTCAGCACATTTTTTTAAGCAGGCGCAGCAGACTGACCCAAAAAACGTTAAAAGCCCAAGACAGTTTCTGTTGCAGGTAAGCAGCAGTCCTATGATGCACTTGCAGGCGAACGCGTTACGTTTTCTTAGTGCGCGCAAAGCTAATAGCGTTATGTGCTTTCAGACCCCTACAGTAGACTCGTCAAAGAAAGTTACAGATACGCAGGTACAGGTACGCGTTTAAATTTGAAATTTTAAATCAGCGAGAGGCTAACGTGGCCTAACCATAGCGTCAGCCGCAAAAAGAAGCCGTGCAAGCCGCCAGCCAACCGTCCGACGATGTGGAGAAGGCAAAGAAACCAAGTGCAGCAAAAGTGACGGCCGAAATAGCAGGAGTAAGTAAAGACTTTGTCGATGAAGTTGCAACTCGACAAGCCGAGATGAACGTTGGCTAGTAAGCCTAAAAAGCTTTAAGGAAAGCGACAACGAAGACGACCCGAAGGAGCAACTAGTTTTGTACAGAAAACCTAAGCTTCCGCCGAGTCCATCAAAAAGAGCGCTATACAAAAGAAAGAAAAACGACCAGGACAAACAAACAAAACCGAAAGCGACTAACCCGTTGTAAACAGTCGCTAAATCGCATTTTACTGAAATCACGCGTTTAATTTGAAAAAGTACGCAGTCAAAGAATGTCATTCAAAACAGCAAAACAAATTACAATCCTTCCTAGAAAGGCTTGAATAGCGCAAACAATTTCATTCTTGCTTTCTTCGACGGGTTTTGACCAATTTTAAAGTAAACAGTTTATTTATACTTAGACAAAGCACCGCTGATGACGAAACAAGCTCTGCGCCACAGATGAAAGGATAATTACAAAGTCGTGGTTCTTCCGTACAAAAGCCATGAAACTTTACGCATCCGACCTTTTCAATGAAGTATACAAATTACAAATTTATGAAAAACAAAAGAAGTGAACGAGCATTCCGCAGGTAGAAAGGAATTAAGCGTACAACCCGGCTAGACGCACATGAAGATATGAAAGGACCCAGTTTGCCATAATATCGCTTTAGATTCAAAAATACGCATTATCGGTTAATGGTAACAACATTTGCATTATGCATAGCTAAGACCTAACAAAGGTTTAAAGTGTACGCATTACGAAACTTGGAAAGCAATTCAACCATTACGGGATTATCATTGACGAAGCTTTCACGACATGCAATGTTCAGAACTTGAGTTCATACACACAGAGGATGAAGGCGGGACAAGGTGTGTCCCGAAAGCTACATCTGTAAAAATCTCATAATAGTTGAAAGGGTTCAATCCGTCTGCGTAACCAGAACGAACCTGCACGTCAGTTATAAGTGACTGTATTTTTTCAATACATTGAAAAAAGAAACTTTTGACGTAATCAATTTCCGTCAACCGAAAGTACAAAGCTTTCATTACCAAGCGAAGAAATGAATCGACCAGGATAACGGGAAATTCGCGATAATGAAAGAAAACGCTTTTCAATCAACTAACTGTGTGAAACGTTCGCCCAATCAACGCTTCCCGAAAGGAACTGAAATGAAATTGTTTACGACCGTTCATTCAGAAAATAAGCGCAACAAACTTGACGAGCAACGCAACGTTTCGACACTTTTCCACTACGCCCTATCAAAACGGATTGACGCGCCTTTGGCTCTTCAACATTTTAGCAGAGGCGAAAAAATTAATTTTTGCTTCCAATTTCGGCTAAGCCGTCCAACTAAGCATTTTAAACATGCAATATCCCGAAAAAGGAAAATCAGGCCTTTAATGGAAACCCCTATACGAGTGGTTCGACAAAACTGACAAAGGTGAACACTTAATGATCACCGGTAGAAGTGAGGAGATTAAAATGGTCAGTTTAAACTTTAAAGTAACCGCTTTGTAGCTTTGAACGATGAGTTGAAGAGGGTTTGGACGAATGGAAAAATTTATTTGTGTTTTAGCCTTTCGTCAAAACGCTGAAAAGGGATAAGGAGAAATGTCCGGAAAGCTACGCGCAGCAATGGGAAAACTCTTGGAAAGAGAAGCCCTGAAAGGCAATTGAACTTTCGAAATGCTGCACACGCTTCTTCACAATAGCTGAATTGACATGGGCGTTGTCGTTTGGAAAGTCAATGACGAGGCAACTTATCGCTAATGAAAAATGTGAACACCTTATCAGGGAAAGAATGCAATAGGAAGCCATTTTGCAAATTTTTCGAAGCGCGATGATGCGTCACGCAAAATGACATTCATTTGGAAAACGCTCCGCGGACAGTAGCGGACAAGCAAAAGTATCTCATCTCACAACTTGCGCCTAATTCATTCTGTACGCGACTACGGAACAAGTACGCCACGCCTAACTGAATCCCTAATGAAATAAAAGCAGCGTTCAAGTTGACAAGTCGAATTGACCAAACTGGGAATTGAACGTCGCTATGGGGCTAAATAAAAAAAATTTGTTTTAACGAACCTCCAACTCGTCCCTCCTTTGCAAATGCAACGCACAATTTGAATCCGCGAACCATGCATCATCTTTTCAACGCTCGGCTGCACTGCCCAAGGCAATTACTACACAAACGGATTATCCGGAAAGCCTTATCCACTTGCGCAAGTGTTCTACGCAGGGAATTGCTTTCGTGATGACGTCATACTAGTCTAGCTCGAAAAGGCCAATATGAAAAAAAGAGCCTAACCAACGGATTGAATGGAATTATAATTCTACCGTATTTCGAAACGCTTCTTCTAGTCAGCTTATGAATTAATCAACTTGAAATGCCGCATCAAAGTTTCTCTCATTTACCAACCCAATACGAAGCTCCAAGCGATCGCGGACGTAATCTAATAATACGCTTAAGTGTTGGGTGCGTTTCACTTTGCCGTGGATCACTTTGCCGTGTATCACCTTGCCATGGATCACTTTGCCGTGTGTCACCTTGCCGTGTATCACTTTGCCGTGTATCACTTTACCGTACAATAACTTTGCCGTGCAATCACTAGGCCGCACGCGTACTCAGGGTTCCTCGACTCGCATGGAACTTGGCTCGGGTCTTTCCTGTTTGCTGCCCACGAGTCATACTGTAACTTTTCCTAAGCCCAAACCCAAGCCTAAGCTTCAGGAACTGTCGTCACAGTAGCTTGGCTTAGACTTAGGCTTAGGAAAAGTTACAGGATGACTCGTGGGCAGCAAACAGGAAAGACCCGAGCCAAGTTCCATGCGAGTCGAGGAAACCCTACGTACGCGTACGCCCTAGTGATTGCACGGCAAAGTGATACACGGCAACGTGATTCACGGCAAGGTGATACACGGCAAAGTGATCCACGGCAAAATGAAACGCTCGCTTAAGTGTTCGCGTTGCTCAATAGCCTTTTCCCCATTCCCAATAAACAAACAAAAGTCGATCAGCCAATTAACCGCAGTTGGCGCGGAAAAAGCGAGCGCTAGGCGTTGGTTGTACCAATTACGCTGAGCAATTCATAACTTATTAGAAGGAACCTGCTTTTCGAATTACTATAAGAGGGCTTCGAAGAAGCAATGCGTTACTGTAAGAAGAATATTACTAACAACAAGGAGAGCATCAAATTAACATGAATATTCGCCCTCTGGCCTTTAGTTGGAATTTTCCAATTGCAGCCTTGTCTCTTGAAGCGCGAACTTGCTTCGTACTGGAAGCGCTCAAAGAGGGCAGACGGCTTTTGTATACGTTTGCAAATTAGCCGTTTTTCACGTTGCTTAAAGAAAAGCGTCTCCATTGGGAGTTGAACAATGGGAACTAATCGTCGACAAGTAACGGAAAAAGCGATTGAAGTTTTACGCCTGCGCACACCGTGAAATAGGAAGCAAAGCAGAAAATGAAGCCTACGTATAAAGCTACAATTACAGCACACATCGAGAGCTACCTTTTAAGGAATCGATCGCCACTGAGCTCAATGAACGGTGACAACCGCTTGAAAGGATAGAAAATTAACGCACGGACCTGGTCGACAACGTTATACGCCATCAAAGGCAAACCAGCATACAATAGTAATGACATAGCATAGGTGCTACAAGAGTACAAACCTAAGATAAGTTGGAACCAAAGCCATGCAACAAAGCGGGTAACTTAAGGCTAAGAAAAGTGGTCGCCACTTTACATATCTTTTATGATGGTCACTTGACAAGTCGTTCATTCATCAAATAAAGCCACAATTGATTATGAACGGGAAAAACTGATTGCTAGCCAACGAGGAAGAGAAATTCGCTGGCTGATAGCGTAACATTGAAACGCTATGACATAAGAAGATGGATGCAAAAAATAAGACTGAGCTGTTGGAAATGACAAGTAGTTCACAAGTGATCGCCAACTAACGAATATCTACGAGCTGAAGGCGCTTAAGGAGCCATCGAAACAATCGATGGTACTCTGGTTGGTTACCTTTCGTCGCGGGGTCACATTCCGCCAGAGAGCGCCACATTCGCCTTGAAAAGCATTGCCCATCCACTGTTGCCAAGCGACCAATGCCAAACTTTGCGTATAAGCGCGCATAGAAGAAGCGGAAAGGTGGAGCCTCCAATCGACTGCCTCATTTTTATCTGGACAAAGTTAAATGAACTTGAAAGCTCCAAGGCGACGCGGATGCTTTACTCCGGAAGCTACCGACCAAAAGAAACGCTGCCCGTAGAGGTGGTTCGATTACTGGGCTTCATCGTCCTGGCCAAAGCGGACACTCGAGCGTCACGTTGCTTGGACTGAAGGTGCATGGGCACGTCAGTCTCGTTGGCTTCCTCGCCGGAACAGCACGATGGTAGTCCAGTGGAGCGCGCCAAAGAGATACTGAGGCAAAACCCGCTCAAGATGAGCTCCATGGTACGCTTGGAAAGAATGATCAACGAAGCTGATGGCGCAGAGAAAGTTCAACTGCTCAACGGAGGCATCGTACAGCGCATCATAGAGCTTATCAGCAATTTGCACAATAGCTGGAGCGCAGCCAAACTTGAAAGTCCAATTAACAACGGTAGTAGCAACCTTAGCATTGCCAAAGTTCCGTTGACTGCGAGCAGATGCCGCAACCACGGTTTTGTCACGCAGATAACGGTTGGTCGACGTAAAGCCAACGCAATGGCGCTTAGTCGAGGTATTGGATATAGTTGTGGGTCGACCAGGTGCCAATGGGATATTGAAAGGTACATAGAAGAAACGATCGTCAGGGAAGAGCAACTAGCTTGGCTTATGAATGCATTAGCGGCCTTTCTTTATTCTTCCAGTGCAGACTTTTCGGATCCGGAAACAGTATTCGAGAAGCTTAACAAATTGGAACTGAATCATGTCGTAGATGAGATAAGCAACATTCTTCGACAATCGACCATCCATTCAATGATTACGTATCATTTGAAAAACCAATCCATTTACGACATTTCCGAACGCCTTGACTTTTACCAAGCTTTGTTAAACATGCTTTGTTGTATAGTTATTCACCCGGGGCTTATGAACTACGTTCTACAGCCTGACGGTCCGCCTGAAGAATCTTTACTGCTCCATCTGTTGCCCAACTTTCGCTCATTGATAGTTTCCTATCTGGCCTTTACCAGATTGAAATTAAGAACACCCGACCTTAGGCTGACCGAATTTCTAGAAATGGTCGACACGTGCCAAAGACTGTTGAACGCCTGCAACAAGCGTTACATAGGTTTGACTGTCAAAACGATTGCAACAGCGCCATATATGGATGTCAATTCGACAATATCCGCTAAAAAAAGGACCAATCGCCCATTATCGGATGAATCGGAATCGCAGGCAACTGAGGATACCGATTCGGCTGCTCAACCAACGACGCCATTGTCGCTTGCTTCCGTCTACTACAGAGCGATGAAATCGTTGCAAATTCGATCATGGCGATTCATTGACGAAAATGGTAAACTGTTGCTACCTTATTCCTATTACAAGGAGGCAAAGGCGCTCAATCCTCTTAGCCCTTCACTTAAGGTAAGCATTTTTGACGATCGCCCAAACGCGTGACGTTAGCTAACCATTTAAAATTGGGAAAACCCATCGGAGCATAGGGGATAGAGCTCTCTTAGCCTGCTTCAACCAACCTAAATACTGTTAATGGGAAATGGCACGGTGAGAGTAAGGAGATCGACAGTAAATCGATTTCGCCACCGAATGGGGAAAAAACAATTACGCTTTCTCTACGTAGGCACACTTGGCCCAACTAACTTAGCTTCCAGCATTTGGGCGCCCAGGACGTTAGCCTTGTAAGAATTTAAGTAATTTGCATACATCTCGGAATACCGGCTGTCTTTTAACAGATTTTGTTCCGTACTTTCTTTAACAATTTGCCCACCCATTGGCTGGTAAAGGAATTTTGTAATGACAACGGGGATCTATACGAAGATAATTTGCATACAGCGGATATTCCTTGCGGATAGCACAAGCAACAGTATCGTTAGGCAAAACTTTGCTTCGGCATAATATGATCACTTTTGGTGGTTCTCCGCTACGTTCTGCTCAGTTATGATTCCATAATAACGTGTCGAGCAAGGAACGGATGGAAGTTTCCTTAAGGCGTAGCTTCACAACAGGCAAAGGCATTTCCGGCGCTTAGCCGGTGGTACAACTACATGACGTCAGCAGTGCTTTTCCAGCGCAACGATAGCTGTGCCTCATCGGTGGCGGTCAAAATCCCGAAAGTCGAAATCCCGAAGGGTCGAAATCCCGAATAGGCCGAAAGTGCACTGTAAAGTGTGGCCTTGCTTCAGTTGTGCATTGACATCTAGTTTTTCTCTAGTTTTGTTAACCGTGTTGATCTCTTTGCCTTCTTATGGTTAGTAAAAAGATTGCACCCCTGAAAAAAACCAGCTGTGTTCATAGGTGAGCCCAAATGCTGAAGGAGTCATTTCGACTAATCCAAAACTAGAAGATGCCCAATGCACAACCTAAACAAGGCCATGCTTTGCATTTTCGGCCTATTCGGGATTTCGACCTATCGGGATTTTGACCCATGCGGGATTTCGACCCTTCGGGATTTTGACCCATGCCGGATTTTGACCTTTCGGGATTTCGACTTTCGGGATTTTAACCCTAACCCGTGCCTCATAATGTGATGACAAGCTGAGCAGAGAGAGATAGAGTGATACTAAACGGAAAATCAGTGGGGAAACTTCTGCCTTAAATGACTGACGAGGGAAAGCATAAAGGAAGAACAAAAGTTGACGAATAAGACAAGCTCTGTCATCGGCTAGTATTTTTGCCGCTACAGCAACCATGCGAAGAGCAGACGGTCCCACAGGCATTTGCATGTACAAGTCGACTGCAGCCACCCGCTAAGAGCTTAAGCGTAACCTTTGCAACAATTCTTCAAGTTTAAATATTTGAATACACAATTCTCTGTAATGGGTTGGTAACTGATCATCATGTAAAGCTTTATTACGGTAAGACCCGTTATATGCAAGAGAATACAGCATTCGTAGCTTTCGGGTCCAAGCTCAACCAGACCTCCGCTGGTGACGGGTTGAACTTAGACCCGAAAGCCCCGGATGCTGTATTCCCTCACATATAACGGGTCTTACCATAATAAGACCCGTTACATGATAAAAAGTTTAAATATTTGGCATGTCATTCACGTGCTTTATGCAAAGCGCTTCCGTGGAAATTGTTAAAGCTTAGAATAGCATTTCCATTGAAAACTGCCCAAAAATGGATGTTGTATAATTAACAAAGAATTCTGCCAATCTCTACGGATTATTAGACAGATTAGTACGCTAGCAAATAGATCGCTTACGTAAGTGTGTATTTCAGGATCGCGGTAAACGCATCGCTCGTGAGATTGCTTCGTTGGAGAATAATCTGCCTCTCAGCGAAAGCAACAGCATATTCGTTTGCGTTGAAGAAAGCAGATGCGATATTATGAAAGTTTTAATAACAGGACCGGATCAGACGCCCTATCAAAATGGCTGCTTTGAATTTGACCTTTTCTTCCCGGTCGGTTATCCCTTCGCGCCTCCGAAGATGACATTCTTGACCACAAATGGTGGCGAGCTAAGGTTTAACCCTAACCTGTACCAAGATGGTAAAGTATGCTTAAGCATCTTGAATACATGGGAAGGACGACCGGAGGAGAAATGGAATCCCTACTGTAGCCTTCTGCAACTACTTGTTTCAATCCAGGTGACCAACTCTTTATGTCCTTTACGCGCACCTACTAAGCTTACGCATTTAGGCATTAATATTCGTCAAAGAACCATACTTCAACGAACCCGGATTTGAAAAATACATGTGCACAGAAAGGGGTCAACACTTGTCCAGAAATTACAACCAACAACTCAGACATGCGACACTACAAGTGGCCGTTCTGGAGCAACTGCGCAACGCAGGTGACTATTTCCAAGTAAACAATAATCTCAAAATATCACACGATTAAATAACAATAATAATAACAATAACTATTCTTTGGAGGATGTTGTCTACCAACACGTATGGCTAAAACGCGACTCAATTATCCAACAAGCGCAAAAGTGCATGAATGAAGCAATGCTCATCAAAACAACTTCAAGCAAAGGAGAAGACCGAAAACTGCTATACGCCAGCGATTCGGATGCACTGTCGCTGAATGTAGTAGCGCAAACCGTCGAAAGCGTCAACAGGGAATTGTGCAAACTGGAAAAGTGGATAGCAAAGCGCAAAGATCCCCTACTTTTAAAAACAATTGCTTCCTGAAATCTTTGGCCACCCAAAGAGCCCTATCGTTACAACGATGTATTGAGAAGCGTCAAACGTACGACATTAAAGCATACTGCTCTATAGAAGCCTTTTTTCGAGAACGTAACCCAAGGACTAACAGAACATAAATCAGAGAACTGATTGAATTATTGTCTATTCCTATTACTGCTGAACAATAGGCAACAAGCTGTAAAAAGTAACAATCTACAGCGGCTCGTAGTAGGCTGAACTGCATCACTTTGTTACTTATTCTTTACTTCAGCTTTTGCTTTAACAATGCCAGAATTCGTTCTTTTGGCAAAATTGAATATGGCGAAGATGCTGGCTACGCAAAGTAGCAAGAAAGCATTGAACAGTTTCCAAAGTTTGCTTTTACAGTATGAAAGATCAAACTTCCGCGCCTACGTAACCAAATAAGCTACAGATAAAGCTTAAGGCATTTTTACGCGACACTGACAAGACCGGCGAAAGAGAAGCGCTGCAAGCCAGTTGCAAATAGCTTGCCAATAAACGATTTGGACAAAAATTCTAGCACTGACTAACGAAAAGGTGTTACATTGCTAATATTTAAAAGTAAGAAAATGTCACTTACCAATGGAAAATACGAAGAGACGAAATGTTTGAAGAAAGACTTGTGCGAGTAGTCACAGTAGGAATAAACCTGCAAACTTCACAGTATGCCAAAAATCCTGCGAATCAAAGCTGACTGTATCGCGTTTTGGCATAGTTACTTCAAATTCGGAATTCACCTCCTTTCGCTTGGCGAAATTGCAGCGCCGATGTCCGTTACGTTGCATACGGCGTTTGGCAATATAAAGATTGAAATATTCTGCGAACGTTGCCCAAAAACAGCCGAGGTTTTGTTGCTTGCCGCTCTTAGCGTGTCGTCATTTGCGTTTTTTTCAGAACTTTTTGGCGCTTTGCGCCAGCGGCTACTACGACAATTGTCTCATTCATCGTAACATCAAAGGATTCATTGTTCAAACCGGCGATCCAACGGGAACCGGCAAAGGCGGTACAAGCATATGGAATCAACATTTCTCGGACGAATTGCGCGAAGATTTAAAGCACGACAGTCGAGGCGTCGTCTCCATGGCGAACAGTGGCCCGAACACTAATGGTTCGCAGTTTTTTATAACCTATTCGGCCCAACCCAGCCTCGATTTGAAATATACCATCTTTGGGAAGGTGATCGACGGCTTTGACACTCTTTACCAGTTGGAGAACGTTCCTGTGGATGCCAAGCATAGGCCCATAAACGATATTCGCATCAACTGCGTTACCATACACGCCAATCCCATTGCCGAGAACAGCGACCAATAGTGGCACAAAGGTTTTGTTTCTATAAATGCTTTTAAATGTCCAAGTCTTCGTCCGGATCTTCGTCGTCTACGTCATCTTCAACGTCGGCAATGTAATAGACTTTGCTGGACTGCGTTGCATCCTTTTTGTATGGCAGCTTTACCTTCGACCTCGCTTCCCATTCTTCGGCACTCAGTGCCAACCTGAACGGAACTCCCGACTCGATCTCGCGAGGTAAGGCAGGGACAGCAGCAACAGTGGGTTCCGTTGGTAAGGTCGGTTTCTTCTTGACCTCGACGCGACGTTTGGCCGAGACGAAATTGTACGATGGGTCGATTTGAAAGTCCCAAGTGTGCTTTACGTTGTTGCGGCAAATCTCTTGGTATACGGTATGTCTATTCTCGCTTTCCAAGCTTAGGCGATGAACTTTTCGCGCAAGACTTCGGAGATGAGCAAGAAAATCGTCCGGCAATTCTTCAACGCTCCCTACGAGCACCCAAGCGCACCTGCAACCGTCAGCGAACAGACAATGCAACATTTGAATACTGGCAACTTGACCATGGCACATCAAAAGGCTTTCTAAGCAATCCAAGACGATCACCGACTGTTCTTTATCGATCGTTTTTAAATAATCTTCCAGCCGAGTAAAGAACCTGCATTCCGAATTTGAATTTTTGAAAAAATTTGCATAAACGTCGACAACGCGAACAGTCGAAGGCTTTAGGAAGTCCCAGTCGTCATGGCGAACCGGTCGGTCACTGCAAATGATCACTTGCGGTGTCCACGTCATTACGGCCGACTTGAGCAAAGCCTTCAACAACGGCCAGGCATTCAATCCTTCGCATTGTTCAATAAGGTTGAAACCTTCCTTAGCCAATTCCATTCTTTTGCTGCAAGCAAGAATAGTACGTCATTTTGATATGAATGGAAGAACGGTTGTAAAAGTAGTATGTGCAAAACAACCGACAAAAGACGTATATGCTCTTGCGAAAAGGACTTTTATTCAAAGCGCAACAGTAAGTGGATGCATAGCTCACACTATTTGACTTAGCTTTAACTGACCGGCTGAAAATGGAAGTTCAACATTCCTAAAATGGTCAAAATTGACAAATAGGCGAAGAAGCTATCATGCCAAGATCGACGCCAGGGCCAAACAAGTCCCGGATGTTGCTAATTCCATATTTGATCATTGTCGGCCTGCAATAATTGAAGCGCAACATTTTTTAAAGCAAACGAAAGGACGGCGACGAACCTTTCCAGCGACAATCCCCACGCTATTACGGTCACGTTTTCCGGAAGACCCATTGGAAGCAAAACTTCCGGTCTGAACATGCCGGAATTGCCCACTTCGACCCATTTCTTCAAAATTGGATGATAGCAGAACACTTCCATTGACGGTTCCGTGTATGGATTGTAGGCCGGTTTGAAACGAAGCTCCGTTAAGCCTTAAATGACTGTTGTCATCGGATATTGTGGACTAATAAGGAAGAAGACCAACCAAGCTTCTGAAAGAATTCGTGCAAAATGCCAATCAGATGGGCGAGGCTAAGGTCCTCGGCGGCTACGATCCCTTCGATTTGATGGAATTCGGCCAAATGGGTCGCGTCCAAAGTTTCGTTGCGGAACACTCTGTCAATGCTGAAATACTTTGCCGGCTTGAAAGGTTTCTAAAACGGGGAGCCATTCCAAGTAAAGGAATTCAGCCTTTTCGATTGGAACCTCTTTGGCCAACTTGTAAAGCATCTTTGCACTTGACGCAGTTGTATGCGTGCGAAGTACGTTCTTCTGGGCCTCTTCCAACTTCCAATCGTACTGATAGCTAAACTGGAGGAATTGAATCGATTTTGGATAAGCAAAAGCCGAAAACCGGTTTACCCTTTTGATCCATAGCCTCCAACAGAGTGCACCATCTTAACTCGTTGCACGTAGTCTTCTGGAAGGTCCGTTTCCAATTCCGGATCTGCAACGACATTTTGCAGACGCGTTTTTACCTCGCCTTGGATACTGTACCCGAGACGAAGAATGTATCCTGCGCATCACGAGCCGGATGTTGCTGCGGTTGGAAAAGGGCGTCGAAATTCCAAAACGAACTTTCTACGTAATTATTCGTTGGCATTTCGGAAAATCTGCGCAAACAAAAATGGAGCAATCGACAATTGATTGAAAGCCAATGGCGTTACCCCATTTCCAGGAATATTTGCCTAAATTCGGCTCTAACTTCCAGCAATGGGTGCAAGTAACCCTTCGTAGGCGGAACGCCCCTCGCTTTGAAATTGTACGGTTTGAATCGCTTCTTCTTCCAAGCGTCGCTGCAATGGGATTTTTAAAATCCTACGGAGAGACCTTTCTAGCCAACAGCGTCGCCTAACTCGATCAGCAATTCGGCCGTCAGGTCGGCTTCAGCCTTTTCGAGCGTTGTTGAAAACTCCTCTCCGCGACTAATCCGGAATGTCGTCAGCGCACTTGGAATAAAGCATTATTGCCAGCGGGAAGTTAAATTTGAAAATGAAGCTCACACTTCGTGGATCAATTTACGCTTTTTAAGATCGGCTTTTGTTTGGTCGCTGACATTGTCAATTTGCATTTTTGAGAACAAATTCAGCGTGTGCTGAACAGCATCGTCAATCTTGTCTACCTGCGGTTACAGTAGGAAATTGCGCAGCCAAAATCAGGGAAAACTATTGCGCAATCATACTTTGCGGAAGACGATGGGCTCGGAGCCGGCTTTCTTGTCGAGCCTTATCCAACCCGCACTCATAGCCTTGTTGAAACCTATTTTGGCATTAGGCAGTTTCTGTACGAAAGAACAACATGCATAGAAGATAGTTTTTTAAAGTGCATACCATAAGCTTGGATAAAGCAATACCGTCGTCACCAACATGCTTCCAAATGATAGCTTCATGGCTCCCATTTGCGGCAATGTCTTTACCCTCGTCCGTCAGTTCCATATGTTTGTTGAGTACCTGTTCCGTCTTTATAAGCTGGAAAAAAATTGGTTAAGGGACCCCTGGCGTCAGCCCCAACGAACATTTCCATGGGCTTCCAAACTTTTCACGGCGCCAACGACCACCTGATGCGGGACATGGAATTCCAAGGCGAGATCCATTGTATCCAAAGGCTCTTGCTTGTCCAGAGCAAGCAAAATCTTTTCACCTAAACTTTCGGCCTTCGTGTCCTCCACATCCTGACAATCATTGTCAACCGCGTTCAGAGCCATGGGGCGCCAAAATGCCTAAACTTAACGACCTAAGGAATGCTTTGTAAAAGTGCCTTCTCGAAATAAGGAGAGGGTGGACAAAAGACCCAACCCTAACTCTGACGCATGCAATGGGTACGCACAGAAAGCTGTTACGTAAGAATCCCACATTTTCTATACCGATTAAAAAAGTTCAACTCTGGAAGTCATGCCTGCACGATATTTAGCCACTACTCGCTTTTTTAAACGCATATCGTCCATACATGAGCAGCTATCGATTGAAGGGGAAAATAAGCGGTTATTTTCTTGTTTGCTTCTCCGTAACGCTCGCCTGACGTCGTATTTGCTTTATTAATAAGCTATGAAAAGCCGAATGTTAAGGGACGCATTTTGTGGGTGACACGTGGCGAGAGACATTAAAACGATTCAGTTTATCCAGAATACTATGGAAGATAAATCTAGAAGCAGATCTCACTCACTTAGAAGCGCAGCAGAAAATTTCAATACAGAAAAAATACAAACAGCAACTAAAACAGCGTAAAGGCAACCCACGGGTTACTGTAGTTGTTAAGTATATTCAAGGTGCGCCGCGCCTTTGCGGTTTTTTCTCCGCTCCTCGAAGATCTGCCGGCAATTGGGCCAGGGATTTTTTGTCGCGTTATTTGCTTTAAACTACGGGAAAAGTTTAAAGCAAAACAACTTACTTTCGTAGGCATTTTAGGAACATAATGAATAACATTACAAATGAAGATGGCAGCAAGGCGCACCCTACGCATACTACACATACTATGTAAGTATTTTAGTTGAAATGTTTGACTTTGCCCAAGTCAGTCGTATCGACCTACAAAAGGCGTTGACCTATTCATTGAACCTGCAGATCAGCGTACGCGATTCAAAGTGCAGTTGTTTGCTGCTGCCACGCTAGCGCGGTGTAGTTTCAGTTACGCGCTTGGGCATACGTTCCATAGGCTGCTAAGGCGTTGAACTATTATAACGTTTAGTAGATGGATCAAGCGACCGTCGAATTAGCAACCTTTCGGGGGAGCTTGTTTGTAGGTCATTTTTGCCGTGTTATTCGTTTCGGCTGCGCGTTGGCCGCTTGCCAGCTTCTGATTCGCCGTTTTCGCATTGTCCTTTTATAGGGAATTTGCTAGCCTATATTCAAAGCTTCTTCTTTCCCGTGCTCAGTATGAAAACGAGAAGCCAAGCAAAAAAGGTACTACTTTGTGTTTTTCGATGCTTACGCCGTTTTGTTGACTTCTCTTTCGCTAGGAAGTCGCTGTGCCAGGCAAAAGAGGCGCCACACGGTCGCCCAGTGCACTACCGAAGAAAAGAACCGCCTTTGGCGACATAACCAATGTAAGACGTCTTTGTATTGTTGTCCAAAAGTGCGGCCGAGATTTTTAATGCTAATCAAATGCGTAGGCGTTACGCAATGTGAGGATCAGCCGAGACAAGACATCGGCTGAACAACCGTCAACATTGTCTACCTCAACTGAACAACCGTAAATCAAAAACTTCCATTTAAGAACAGCGTATGTAAATTATGCATTCAGATCGATCGTCAAAGAGGAAGAGGAACTTTACGTTACAGCCGAAGAGGATAATGTGATTAATCTATGCAATTGGGTTGAAAGTGTGTAATTTGACAAACTTCAGAACTCGGACGAATTCCTAACGGATTATGATCGTTCGTTGGCTGACCAACCTATCCATTTGCCAAGCTTTGCTCAGGATATATTCAACTACTATCGTGCTCAGGAGGTGAACTTCAGAGTTGGCCACTACATGACCCGTCAGCAGCATATAACACCTCATATGCGAACCATTCTGGTCGATTGGATGGTCGAAGCGCAGGAAAATTTTGAATTCAATCACGAGACATTGTATCAAGCTGTCAAATTGACGGATCTGTACTTGGACAAGTATCGTCCAGGCGCCTTGTAGGGAAATTCCATTGTTACGATGACCTTTTCAGAGTGCAGACCAGCAGAAAGGAGTTGCAGCTAATAGGAACAACGGCGCTGTTCATATGCTCCAAATTTGACGTACGACGGTGTGTCGGTGAATTGATTGATTGAACCATTTGTTCCATTATTTAGGAACGTCTGCCTCCAACAGTTGACGACTTTTTGTACGTCTGCGATTATGCCTATAAAAGGGAGGAACTGTTGGAAAAGGAACGTATGATGCTAACAGTGGTAAACTTCAAAATTGGGTTTCCACTTTCGTACCGATTTCTCAGGCGCCTCGCAAAGGTACGATCTACCGTATGCATAAATAGAAATAAAGTTACGTACTGCTTCGTATGCTAATGCAGATTACTGGCACAAATATGGTTACGCTGACGTTGGCTCGCTACATTCTCGAGAATTCGTTGCTCTATTGCGAGTTTTCCGTTTATTTGGAAAGTGAACTGGCCGCCGCGTCTCTTCTTCTCGCAGTGAAACTGCACGGAATCGAATGGGTAAAAGGATATATGTTCTTTTGTTTAAAAAAAAGTTAAGTCGCTCTTTTAGACTTCTGATCATGAAAAGTACGGCGGCTATGACGAGAAGCACCTACTACCGCTAATGTGGAAGTTGAATGGTCTCATAGACGCGCCGCTGCCAGGCATCAGCGTAAACCATATCAAGCTGAAATATATGAATAGGTAAGTGGGCCAATTGACTTTCCTTCTATGGCAATGACGAAGCGTTGTTTAGCGCTTTCTTCGAAGTTGCAAAGGTGAAACCTTTGAAGAATCCCGAAGCCAATGCCACTACTTTCAAGTAATGCATATTTCAGTAGATACGGATGGGCAAAGAAGCATCTGCGTTCAAACTTTTGAAGTTCAGAAATTTCCCTTTTTATAACTTTCAAAAGATGATTTCCTTACAAGTAGCATTTACTTAAACTGTCAAATATTTTATCCACAGTAACGCTCAGCGACTTCCTTGTACGTGCCTCGGGTGCAACCCTAAAGGGTCCTTCCAACCCACTGTATCTGTGATCGTTCCTTTGGAACCACTTGGTGAAATAAGAATTTCGAAAATTATTCGTGCTTTCCCATTCGGCGACGCTTTCTCGCCAATGCTGCATAAGTATATATCAATAAAGGATTGGTGGAGCAAAGTTTTGTTTATAGTAAATACCTGTGTTGCATCTTTAGGAAATCTCTGAATATTGATTGAAAAAAAAACGCCGCCCAGCCACTAGCGTGAGTTCATTGAGCGTAATTACTCAATTACAGTTCAATGAATGAGTCTACTTTGCAACCTGTCTGCTGTAAGCAATTAGCGTACGAAGACGGAGAACTAAAAGTTGGAATCGTAATTGTCCTTCGACACAGATCATTCATGGGGCGCACTGCAATGAGTGAAACGTTCCGATAACTTACAATCCCTCCGAATGAAACTGATGAATGAACTTAGGTATAGTTACAACAGAAGCAATATTTGCATTACAACTTTGTTCGCATTTTTTAAGCATTCCGCTATAACTCTGATGTCTACTGATTCATCTATTCAAAAGTTAGGGCCATTCATTCATCTGATGCGAACATTTGTCGACAGTTTGCGTAATAAACGTTTTCTCCAATAGATGACTGCTCTAATTCATGTCCACCACTAACGCTGTCGCTTTCTACGATGCTATAGCTTTGGTAAGCAATAGTCTCAGCAGTCAGTCAGTTCATTCAGTTTACCCTAAGCCGACTTCGTGACGCACAGGGTGGAGCATCGTTTTCTCAAATGCTGCTGGAATTAAAAAGTCCAAAGTAAGAATGACTTAGGCATTTAAGTTGACCCAAATTGTAACTTAAATTGAGCGACTAGTAGCGTATATCAAATTGTATGCAAATTTAAATTTTCATTCATACAAAAAGATGAATGACAATTTGCCAGCACTGCTTACCGCTACGAAAAACGTGGCATTTGCTATTATAGACAAGTTTGCCGTGGTGAGCAAAGTATAAAAAGGCTGAATGACATTGGCTCCTCCGCAACGCTTAATCAATCGGAAGAGTTTCAAATCGGTGGGCAATTTTTTGAGACAACGACTTTGCAGACTACGACAAGAAGGTTGTAAAAGCAAATTTGTACAGACTCTGCGTAGAAGAATATGCTCCATTCATCATACGCACTGAGAAAATGAATAATTTGATAAACTGCGTAAATTTAACAATTTAATTAATTTAATAAACATTTCTTGAAAGTCTCAAATTGACCGTCACCTAACAGACCTGCATTATACGTGCATTAATAATACGACAAGAGTAGGTTTATTGCAAACGCGACCTTCGAAAGAGAACATGAATGGCAAGCACTTACGCCATACCCATTCAACAGTACTTCCGCTTTCCCAAAAGTTACGAGAGGAAGAAAGCAGCGTCTTCGCTTCGTTAAGAAACTTAGAGCACTGCTACATGCATCACATTCCTGCTGCAATAAAAGTGAATGAAACTACGCAGCTCAATGGGCATTGATTCACCCATTACTGTGGAGCGTCATTCACAGATGTAACTTAATTGTCCTGAGTGACGAGAAGTCGTAATTAAAGAAAGATACGTTAGCTTTTCCACAAAATTGAATGAATTTTCAGAAGCCTCGCTTAGCCTCAAGCTGTACATGCCGACAAACTTTAATATTAGAATACTTGTCGGATATTTACAGAAGGGTTAATTTGATAATGAGGAAAAATTATAAATCATTTGTATTGACTCTCAGTGACGTCATTAAGCTCTAATTTATATTCTACGGCCTACAGCTTGCTACACGCACTCAATGCAAACACGTTGAAAAAATATGAGCGTCCAACGTAGGACAACACGCTGCACCAACGCACAAAGCCATTCATCTAATAGCACCGCAATTTTCAGAGATAAGTCGGTACCATTCATAAATTGGCATCAATGAACACGACGCTATAAAACGTTACCAACTTATTTCAGTTTGCAACCGGTTAAACGCTTTTCCTTCTGATACAAAGAAGGAAATTGAATTGCCGTTTCTCATTTGACCCTAATTGAGCTTTTGCAAAATGTTACAAACTGTTTCCGTTGAAAAAAAATTTTCAACGTCTACGTACGCGCTACGCTACGGGCTTCACTTAGCAAAGCTTAACGTTGCAAAGTGGCCCAACTCGGCCGCGCTTTTTAAAATAAAGGATGACCATGTTTGCATTGACGTCCACTGCGTGCAACACGTCTTCGCGCTTGCACAGCCGCCAACTTCAATATAAAAGAATACTGTCAACAATGGAAGCAAAGCGCAACTATGCATTGTTCATTGCTGAAACAATTGCTTTGCACTTTTGCTTTTCTCGTAGCCCTCTCCAACGAAGTGAGTCACTTTACAATTAGCATAACAAAAATAAAAACGAGAAAAGAAGGGAAACAAAACTTCACCAGCACACGTGGGGACATTCGTTTCAGTTTGCCTATTTTTCAGCAAAGCCCATTCATTACGGAGAATGCTGACATGAATGAAGCGTGCGTACAAATGAAAACCCATTTCCAGAAAAAGGTACGCAATTCATTCATTTGAAAGATTGATCAATTCGGCTATTTGCATTAACAAGGAAGAAGAGATAAAGGAAGCCATAAAAAGAGGATACGACAAAGGCAAAACAGGTGATTATTAATATTATTTACATAAACTACCGTTGCTGAATTACGGCACTTCAGCAAGCTTTGCCGGACATTTGCAGAGATATCGCGACGAGCGAAGAAACTGCGGGACGTACTGCAAACCGTTGAGGGAAAAGGTCGCCAACGAGATAAGAACCAACGGGACAACAAAGACCTACGTACTACTTAGGCAATGTCGGCTGATGTGCTACAAATCGTCGGTAAGAAATTTCAATAATCAAAATGCTAAACTATTTTGCATATGCAAAAATCTACCGCCGTGATTTTGACGTCAGCCCAACTTCTTGACAGTTTTAAAGCGTAGACATGCGCGTGCCACGCGTTGAATTCAGAAGAGCAAAGCTGGCGAAAAAATTATCCTTTCTTAAAATGTTCCAACGACGTTCATCAGCCGCGAGGCAGCGTGCATACGTTAACCTAATATGGCAGTCGATGCTAGCCAGATAAGTCGCAATTTACGAGTCAGTAGTTCCCCCAAATTATAGAAAAACGAACGGTGCAGACTTTCCATATTTGCAGAATCAGCTAGCACACAATCACCCGTTTTGTGAATATGAATAACTTTGATGACGTCATCTCTTTCGTATCTCTGCGGAATGATTCTGTTTTGCTTTACAACTGGCTATTCGCGGATGCTTCTTGAAAAGATTCCTTCACGTCTCTGCGTAAAGAATTGACAAAACAATAATTAATGGAAGAATGCCTTCAGGTACTATAAACTTTCTCAAAATATTCAAAAGATGTGACGTAGGCCGATCCTCCCTTATCTCAACAACGCGTTCGGAGTAGAGACGCGAAACTTCCTTTTACTGGATATGGTGAAGCGCCTAGCATGAAAACTGGAAAAGCGTATCAACATATGGCAGGTGGATAAGCTGCCAATTTGTTTGATCATCGCTGCCGATGAGAAGGACGTCTAAAAGAGTATTTATTTTAAGGTGCTACCAATCGCCAGAGCAATAACGAACCATCCTTCCAACTTGGCCCGAAATATATTAGCCACGCTGGGAATAAGTAAGCAAAAGCATTTTAAATTTAAAAAATGGACTGCCTTCAATGGTTTTAAAGAACTCAACGGCCGTCAGCGCTATTGTTTGTTTCTTTTTAGATATCACCGCTTGGCCGGACGATGCAAACGAAGTAGACGACCCTACGGTAACTGTAAGCCCGGAGACGACGAAAATTTTTGCCCAAAATATTATGAGCAGTTAATACAGACAAAGTCAGCGGAAAGAAGTAAATGGCCAGCTTTGTCACATTACGCGAATATAAGTTGCAACGAAATGTTTTGAAGGTGGAAACGAAAATAAACTTTGCATACGTAGAAAGAACGGGCGATTAGCCAATTGCAATACAGTTAAAGCGCTGCTTTGACGCTGACTGCTCCACGGAGAAAAGTTTTTATAAAAACACTTTTGTCATGCAAAACTGCGCATAGTAAAAAGTAGTAGGGCCTAAGTAAACTTGTCGCTAAAAACAATTCAACTTTCTTCACAAGGAGGCCTGTTGCAGCTCGCGTTATCCTGGCACAATACCTGCTTATACCTAAATTCGTACTGTAGAGAGAGCGAGTAAAGGGATAGTTCGAGCGCGAGTAGCGGATAACCAGAGAGAGCGAGTAAAGAGTACTATTGCAGATAAACACGGGGGCGTATCCCTAAATGAACTACGAACCAGTAAAGAAAGGGAAAAGAAAAAGAAGACAAACACAAAGAATCAATATTAGCCCGAAACCTGCAGACCTATACTAGTCGATTGCTGCAGCAGTTACTTGTGTCTCATTTATTCCATTTCAACTTCATAGATCAACTTTTTCAAGTGTTACTTTATTGGCGTGCAGTGCACAGCCCGATTCGTACTAAACGAGTCTGACGTGTGAATTATGACTATCGACGCTGGACAGAGTATCCACTCTCCGTTTGGTTCATCCCAGATTGCATGATGTGTGCCCTACCGTGTTTCCAAAGCTTCCTATCCGAGGCGCTTTCGTTCTGATGCCGGCACGTTTCCTCATGGCGTCCTTTCCGTGCGATACGTTTCCACTAGGTACCTTTCAATTGGTGACACTGCCGGAGGAAAAGTGCCAGCACGAAAACGCCTAGGACAGGAAGACTTGGAAACATTAGCAGTGAGAAATCATTTATCTGCGATGAACCAAAGAGAAACTGCCCAATGGCAACAGTCGTAAGTTGGACAGTGGACTCGATTAGTACGAATCATACTTTGCGTCAAACCGTAAATGTCAAAATGCATGCGTCAAGCTGTACGCGGACTCCATTCCTTCATTTCCATTTTCCTTGTTTCTATTTTTCAGAAAATTATGCATCTTTCATTATTTTACTATATAAACTCAATTTTTTGCCTTACTCCACCTATCCGATCTTAAATTTTTGTTTTTTCATTTTCTCCGCCAATTAAATGAAAGAATGCACTTTGCTGCTTATGTCGGTTCAACGCTGTCCCTGATGATTCTTTCGACGCGTTCATACTACGCGCTAACGACGAGGCAACGTCAATCCTGAAAGGTTCGCAATAAAGTGTTCATAGGAAAAACGAGTAGCATCTGAAAGTTGTATGTATATAACAGCCAGCCTATAATTAGCTCAGCCATTGACAATTGCGCTATAGCAACGCTATTCGGTCAGTGGTCTTCAATGAAAAGGTAAACACAAAATTAGGCGTAGCGCCGCACTTTACGCCCGACAGGTCATTGAATACATGAAAAGCCTTCTTTGAAAAGCTCATTTTTGAAATGAAACGTACGTCGTCGTATTAATAGTGGCATAAACGATCCCCATCGTTTGCCATGAACGAAATTTGGCAAAGTCTGTTCTTGTCGACAAAGCCAGCAGCTTATAACGACGCTAAAACAAGAGAGGACGGTTTTGCAAGTCACGTGATCAGCAGCTGCAATAGAAGGCGAAAACAAACTTCGTTACCAACTGCAGTGAAGTCAACAGAAGAACTCGACAAGCAATCATAATTACCAGTCGACAAAACAAGCAAAAAGGAAAGCAGAGATAACTTGGAAACAAAAGAAACAAGATAAGATGAATCATTTCAAGAACAACTTATAGTAAGGATGTTGAAGGTGAACAAACAGTAACAAAAATATAAAAACAACACACTATAGCAGCAATCAATCGACGAATTGTCAAACGCCTTTTTTACATAACACGTCCGCAGGATGCTTAGCTTTGTCATAACAAGTAAAAGTGGCGATGCAGTTTTACCAATTTGATTTATTGAACAGCCGTTGATTGTCGCTGAGTAAAATAATTTTTATGAAGTTCAATTGAAGCTATTAATACGTCTGTAGCGCAGTTTGATTTTTTTCTATTACTTTAGGAAAAAAGGGAATTTCAAAACAAATCAGCGAATCGTTGCATTCAGCTTATGCAACACAAACGCAATCAGCCTACGCGTTAAAGCAAACAGAGCAGAACTTAAAGCGCACCTGAAATACACTCTGACGTCTGAACCGTCGCATCGAAGCGACAATGAATTTCTGCTTGCCAACTCTATTGATTCGGAAAACGATTACTCCCTTTTCAAAGTCGTAAAAAATACGTACAATAATGAAATATGAAAACTGCCAATTGGTCGGGCGGCCGATGAGCATTTAAAGCAACAAAATAGAATGTGGACAATTTCGCTACGACTTCTCTTATTACTACTTGTGGCTATTAGCGCCTTGCTAATTCTCGTCGGTCACTTCAATGGAATCTCAGCTCTGTTTCCCGCCAACTTGGATGGCTTCTCTTCATTAATGCTAAGCAACTTCCAAGCAAAGTACACAGTAAGTCTCTTTTGGCAGTTTATTAATGCGCCTTTTCCCGCCGATAAAAAAAGTACACTTTCCCATTGAAGTTAGCGTGAGCAACGGAGCCCCCTAATAATAATGTACGCTCCATCGTCAGAGCAAACTGGAATACGCATCAATAGCAATTACGTCCTGCTATTGCAGTGTCTCGCATTTCAATTCACAGTAATGAAACAGGTGTTGTACGCGGGCCTCTAAGATTCTGTTCGCATTCGCGTATTAAGAATAAACATTTCTTAACTACAATCAGTAGTAACGCCACGCTATGAATGCAGTGGAACCAAAATAGTAAATCAAACAAGACTTTCAAGGTCATCTCAAGTTACGTGACGAATTGTAGAACGACGCTGCCCTGTCATATTTGAATATTCAAGTAAACAGACGCTGCAAAGCGAAATACAGCTCCTCTTTAAGAACACTAATAATAATGCCTATTTCCTTAATATAAAGTCGCTGCGCATTCATTTGCGAAGGGGAGATTATGCGAAAGCTGACGTAGAGTACTTGAGCATCATTATGCCACAGGAAGATTTCAAATTCAAATTTTTAAAAGGACAATGGGAAACTCAGGTTACGATAAAAGCGGAGCTTACATTCGTCCAACAAATTTTGTCCAATTACTCT
>KN538427.1:35624-71033 GCA_000797535.1 Trichuris suis
ACTACAATTGCTTTATAGGAAAGCGAACGGGACAAGCCGCTTGGCGGACTAAGAATAGGCGTCATTGGAGTGTTACCTTCGGAAAGGCATTTTGAATATATTGCGGAATTGGCAGCGTTCTTGTATTCTTCTTGGAAAAATATAAATGAAGAAATTGGATTGGCGTCCATGAGGAACAAAGATCTTTTGTACAACAAAATCGATCTATTGATTTTTACGGAGAAAAAACATTTTAAGAAGCTTCTGCCGGGATGCGAAATTGTTTACAACGTGCAGCAGATAAAGTCAACGAAGCCGCAATGCCTTTACTTGGCTACAACTGAAATCCGTCATGCTTATACGTACATTGATACTTACAGTTTTTTGAATTGCCCTCTTTTCCGAGAATTAACGCATATTTACGATTATTTTATACGCTCCGATTTAGACGTCTTTCTCAGTCCAACATTACTGACCTATCGTCCTACGAAGTCATTCATAACCGGCAAAGGAGGCTACTGCGTCGACTTTACCAGAACTCATCTTGAGGAGGTTGCACGTCGATTGGGATATAGGCATCGTGGTATTCACAATTTAGGCTCCACTTGGTTTGGAAAAGCAGAATTGTTGGCCAACTTGAGTGCCTACGCAGTCACTCTTACAATGAAGCTTTACGACACCGAGTTCGATCCCAAAACGCGTCCAGAGATAGCGACATTCATGACATATTCGCCAAACGGTCAATGGGCACAATGGTGGCGCCCAACGTCCTCACTGTACGCGCAAGAGATTGTACTGAATCATTATTTGGAAGATCTGTCGGCTGAAACTATTAGAGGAGATTTACTGGACGTTGAATCGTGTCGCAGCAGCGTCATTACCAACCATTTGCACGTACACACATGGCATACTCGATGTCAATTCGACAAATTCGAATTTCTCAACCAAATTGCCCAAGGACAGTTACAGAACGGTGTGCTCTTAGTGAAGGTTAAATATGCAAAACATACGCCAGTAAACAATATGTCGGTTAGAGATTACTGTACCCATATTGCCCAGCACGCGTTGTTCCATTTGGCGGAATGGTTTGCCGAATACACTGAGGCTCAATAAAAATTCACAAGACTTTACCCTCACCAACCTTTATCAATGAAAAGCTCCTTTCACCAAGTCAGCTCAATCGCATAGAACAGAGAAGAAATAAATAGCCTACTGCGAACAATTTATCAATGGCTAAGACCTCGACCGCTCCGTCAAATCTTCCATTCACATACCTATTACTGAACTGCCGTTGGTACAGTGGAACCTCGATTATAACAACAATACTTGCCAGAGGGTAGTTATTATCTCCGAATTTTTGTTATAAGCGAGAGTCTGCTTACCCTACCAGTTTACCCTGTTTTCATGTACTTTAAGCTTCATTTTTTAAAGAAACCTGGCTGCATGACTGCTGAGTTCAAATTAACTATAGCAGCACCAACAAAAATTTAATCTTTTTTCAAAAATTCTGCGATTCGCGTTTGTTTCTGAGTAATCGCACGTTTCTATGCCGCGAGATCGCGGTCGTAACTTCCACATCATTCTGCCGTACTGTAACCTATTGTTCTCCTTAGCAAATTGTTATAATCGAGAGTTGTTAACTTCGAGGTTGTTACGATTGAGGTTCCACTGTACTTTGATTCACATTATGAACAAATGTTGAAAACGCAGCATCAGGACACTACTTTGAATGAACGACACGCAGGAAGGATCACACAGGAATGAACGTCGAACAACTACCAGGAGAACAGACGCGACGTACGCTAAATTTGAAAATACAAAAAATTTGCATTAATTTTGTTCAAGCAATCTTAATACTTATAAGAAGCTAAGGATCAAACGTCGTGGCTACGGCTCTCGCGTTCTATTTGCGGCAAAAAATGCAAATTTGAAATTTGCACTGGCAAAAAGCATTCAAACTGTTTCGCTTAAAATTAAAGTCCAATCTAAAATTTGGACTTAACAAAATTTTGCTACGCTTTAAACGCTCCCCGAAAGCGAGCAGCAGTATTTAACCGTTTTGTCGCCTTGCCGCAACTAGACTTAGATGCAAGCGTAAGAGCAAACAATAAGCTTAAAAAACATACCTTCCTTGGCGCTGCGGCTTCAGTGATAACATATTTTAGAAGGTTGCGTAAGTAAAGCAGAGCATCTGTAATACATACAGTACACTAAGCTCAGGTACAGTTCCTTCCAAAGGAACTGTACCTGAGCTTAGTGTACTGTACAAAGGCAAGTCTACGCAAGCGAAAAGTACTGAATATACGATACATAAGCTGCGCAGCTTAATGTAAATGTTTACTAAAATGAGGGAAAACGGAAATAAATTGTCAATTACGTTCTGAAAAGTCCATAAGGAGGCCGGAACGAGCCAAATGCTCATTATGAACGACGGTGGATCGTTTGGTAGATTTACGCTTTGGTACGTAAGACTCTCTGGAACGAGGATTTGCCGAAAACGCTTTTGAAGAATCGATGCCATGCTTGACAAGGTACTCTTCCAACCGTTGGTCATTCAAGTGGCCAACGTTCACACTTCTCCATAAGGAAACGTACGCTGCAAAGGGAAAGCTCGAAACTCGGAAAACAAAACGAAAACGCGGAAAGTACCTTCGTCAACGTTCAGTGACAAGTTTTCCGTGTCGTTGTAGAAAAGCGCAACGTCTTTTCTTTTGTTCACGTTCACGTTAATTGAAGTGACGGCATTTCCCAAAGCCTAAAGGGAGTTATTCAAAGCAAAAGGGAGGGCTGCTTGTCGGAAACAAACCGCAACAAGCTTTTCCGGACAGGAAACGCATTCCGCCAATTCGGACATCAAAAGGGCGCCGCTGCCTTCCATTTCCCGTCTTTTGAGCACGCCAAGTAAGGAATTTTTTCCTTTAATTCGATAGGGCGGTTTGTAAATGAATTTTCCAAATTCATCACGACTGATGCGAGAATTTTCCGGTAGAATCTAAAAGCCAACTAACTAAGCGAACAGGCGAGCAGAAGTGCACTTTTTGAACGTACTTCGGCAAGCCACATTTTCACCTTGTTCGAAACGTCGAACATTTGAAGCTCTTCGAAAATTTCCTGCAACGATAGGCTCCATGTGGCTTGTTCCAAGTGACGTTTCTGTCAAGCGAGGAACGTTAAGAAAGCTTTCCAAAACATGCATGCAAAAGTTACCCGTAGAAAATCGAGCACTTTTGCCAAAACTCCAAAATTGGTAGCTACGCAAGTCTTTGCAGTCTTGTAGTCGAAAGGGGCAGCTAATACCGACCAAAGTAGATGCCTCCTTCCCTTTCTGGACGATACAATAAACAGCACTTACGTTTGCGCAGGTCACCGTCAAGTTTCTGCCTTTTAGGCTCTGGCAAGGTGACACTACTACGACGAACGGTTGTCTCACGAGCCTTCGTTACGGGCGACGGAGAAGGACGAGAGGAAACCGTAGGAACCGCAGCAGCGCGCTGCAGAAAGGCTTGCCGTTGCTTTAGTAAAGCAGGATCCATGCCTAACAAGCAATTCAAGCCTAAATATGTATAACAATTTACGTACCACCAGTTTTAGATTTGAGAGACTTTAAAACTGTCAAAGAAGCAGAAGATACGCGAATATTTTTATATTTTATCTATCTTCACGCCTAATGCTACGCTGAAGCCATTTCGATGCATCGCGGCTGAAATGACTTCATCCTAACACGCCTATAGTCAACGATACTGTTACAGAGAAACAGCGAACGCCCAAATCACCAACGGCGAAGCTACACTACTCCGTTAAGCAAATTTCTTCTATAGTCGTCTGCCACAAGAAGACAGAATGTTAATAAAACTAAACAGAACGCACTTAAGGAAATCTGTTCTTATCGTCTACAGAGCGAATAACAATAAAACGAAAAGTAGATGAAAAGTTATCTGCTAGCATACGTACGAGACCACTACCGCTGCGTGAGAAAATTACGAGATTGCACAGCGTTCAACAAGCAATGCACAACCCCCATTTAAGCCGTAAGCTTAATGATTAACAGGTTCAGGTAAACGAACATGCGCACACTTCAAGATACTGTAGACGACTAGGTGCTCGCGGAATTAAGCAATTTCAGTTGCGCAATAGTTTTGCGCTTGCGCGTATGAAAATTAAGTTTATTCATACACTTGTGTGAGACAACTGTTTCGATTGGGCGCCGAAATCGATTGTCAGCAATTTGCTTTAATTTTAATTTTTACGCTGTTGCTATTAGCAGCTGAAATTAGCGCTATCGATGAGTAGTTTATTTCTGCGACGAAAGGAAATGCAAAGAACAATTTAAATAAACTTTCTACAAAAAAGCGGGTCCGGAAATTGGACGTCTTAGCAGTTGACGCCTTTGCAAACTGTCAACGGATCCATAGTAGGTGAGCATGTTCACCTTTTCGACGGCTAAATGCTTATGCCGACCGTAACTTGGCGCCAGCAAATAGTACCATCCTTCGACTTGCTAAAAAAACAAAAATAACAAAAGCTAAATTATTTACGCCTTCTCTTGCTGACCTTTGTTTCGATCAAACCGCGAATGCTGAACGCCATACAGCCGAGAAGCCCACCTTTCCTGCAAATGGGTAGTTTAAAGATTTCGCCTGCGCGCAGGTGAACAGTGAAACAAATTTACTGCGTTACGGCGTCTCGATTCCAAAGGGAAATGAAAACGCGCTTTCGATCGTCCTCGGGAAGAACTTCGCTTAAAAGACAAAAACACCATTTAGCGCGCGCGCATCGTTGATGACCTTGACAATCATTCACTAACAAGCTGACGTTCAGGTTGAAAACCGGAACATTGGAACCTGGCACAACTTCCGACTTGTACTGAGTTCGCTTCTCTTCGTCAGGCATCAACGTCAGCTGAACGAACACGAGCAACCTTTGTCAATAATTTATTTGAATTACTGAACCTGAAAATCACTTACTCTAATGTAGGCGTTGCAACTAGTGCTGCCTGCAGGCGGTTGCAAATGTCTCGCTTGGTCAACTAAAGAAACAAATGACAACAACCTCTCATAAGGTGGTTGGCAAAATTGCCATCCTCCTTTCGCTTACTTGAAATGGTCAACATTCCGCGATTGAGTATCATGGACACGTACAACTCGCCTGAAAGAAGCAGCGGTGGGCTAAAGGAATCTTGAAAGGCGGCAAAAAAATTGAACATCCTTTGGCCACACGCGAACCCATCTGTTGCCCGCTGGGACTGTCAATCAAATGAGCCTCCTTCCGAAGATTGGATTTGAAACTTAAGGCCAACGGATGCCAAGTGACCTAAGGTCGATCAGCTTCGGGCCCCCAGCGATCAACGCTGTCGATCAATAGCGCGCACTACCAACATTTGCTTGATAAGGTAAACAATACTTTGACGGCTGCGCCGATTATGTCTACGGAAGAGCAGCTGCTCTTAGCGGGATACGAACTTGGCCAATGGGACCCTCTTGACGCGTATTTGACCTGATCGCGTCCATCAGCTGCTGCGCATGACAAGTTCGACTGCAAGCCGAAGACGACGATCATCGACTTGGCGGGAAACTGATAAAAAGAAAAAATTTGAATATTTACCTTTAATGCCAAAGGATTTCAATCCGGCAATGATTTTTTTCATCTGGGCCCTTTGATTACTGCTGGCTAGCGACTCTTGGGACTCGGAGGAACCAGAATTGGTCTGCGAACTGGTCAACGCGCTGTCCGTTGTGGTCGACTCGCTTTCTTCAACTATTGGACAGACAGTAGCTACAGCCGGCGTCGTCTCTCTTGGAATGCAGTTCAACTTTACGTATCCGCTTCGAGCCTGTTGTCCACATTTGATCGTAGTTTTGAAGAACGGGTTCGTCTTTGGAAATTTGTTCGGACTCGGATATGGATAGTATGGTTCGTTGCTTGACGAAAACGACGAAGACGAGGAAAGCGGCGGACCAAAGTCGTCTCGGAAGTTTGCCTTCTGACGTGTCCGTTGGTGTGGACGCAACGAAAGGTATTGTTGAGATTGTTGAAGGCGTTTATTACCAACCGCATTGTCACCGGGACGACCCTTCGCCAAGGATGATTCGGTAATGTCGACTTGCTTCTTTCCATTTTTGCTTAATTGATGCATCATCGCCTTTGGGTTGTGACTAGTCGAAGGTACGTTGGCTGAAGATGCCGTTGCTCCGGTATCCATTTTGTGCGTCTTCGATCGACAATGCTCCGACGAGTTGTTTTGCTTCATGACGGCTCGTTTAAAACGGCCAACCACCGTCAGCATTGTTAACAAACGGCAAACGTGTACGAATGTAGAAGAAGAACGAAAAATGTCGCCTTAAGAGGCACAGCTGCTTGGAACGATTGAACGCAAGTGACGGTATGCCTTCAAAAGTTGTCGCAAATAATTGTCACGATGAAGGACAAGAATGGGACGCTGATCAGCGGTTCAACATCTGCTGACCAACTGTCTCTCTTTCTCTTTCCCTTTTGTCTATGTACGCTCAGTCAGACCATCAATGGTACCTTGACGGTCCCTCGACAGGGAAGGAAACGATGAGAACCAATGTTCGTCGACCAATTAATTGCTCGAAGCTTAGTTGTTGTGTCCGTTTGCTGAGCGACGTTGATTTGACGGCCAAATGCGGTCGAAGGAAACGGATCGACAAGGACGGTTCTTCGACCAGTTATTGAATTCGCAGATCCATGAACCACCTGCCAATCAAATTTTGGCTACCCGCTGGCATGGCACCACGCTCTTTTTCGACATTAAAAGCTGCTCAGCGCCATTGGAAAAGAGGCAGAGACAATGGCACCGGTGGGCCAGTTGGCTCGCTTGACCTGAGCCGTTTGCTTGTCCCTGACCGATCGACCATTCGCTGACCACCGTTACGTCGCAAAAGGAAAGGTGCGCTTAGCAGGCGTAACGATTGCACTTTTTGGTCCAACACCGGAGCCGCTATTTGCTAAAAGCGCCATTGATTGACCAAGACGGATGTCGGCTCATATCCGTTTACCCTTTCCGGCGGATGTTAGCCAAAATCGGCGTCCTCTTATTTACGCCAATGTCTGGCTTTCTGTCAACAAACCAAACGTGGTTAGACGCCCCGCGTCGCTTTTATAGCGTGCTACGCTTATTTGGAGGCAAAGATTCAATCGAAGGACGAATTGACACCAAGATTTCAACGATGGCCGCAAATGGGCGCAATCTAATAGCGATGGAAGAATTTCTAAGAGAGTTGCCATTTCGGCTCAACCGTTACGCCATGCAAATTGTTGCTTTGTTTGCTTCCTCCGTACATGTCACTGCGATTGTGCCTACAAACGGAAATGAGAGAGGCAATGACAATTACTCGACAGCAAATTGCTAAAGGCGTCATAATAGTGCCATTTCAACTGGCAACAAGGTTATCGTAACGGAAAGCCGTCTGTCTGTCTGTCTGTCTCAAAATGACGATGCATACGAAGAGCAGCGCAGTCCCAATCAACAAACAGTTGACCATTCTAGCGAGAAACGCTTCCTAAATGCCAAATTGCCTATTGTAGCTATAAGCGAAGAAAAGCAGCAATCGATATATATGGATGCAGGCAGCGAAAGCATTGAAAAGAAAACGGTTAGAAGAGCTGCAAGTCTAACTTCCACTTGCTTTTCCGTATTTCTCAAAAAAAAAGTTCGACTACCCAAAATGGACAATAGGGCGGCCGCGTCACGTGGAGTGAATGAACTCGCGTAAAAAACTCATTTGCTATGCACGTTGCAGTGAATTTTTGCTAAAGCCACACGGACTGTCAATATGCGATGTGTTATGACGATATCGCGAATTGAATCAAAAGCAACAGGAGACAATGCCCTTCGAAACACACTTAGGGTCCCATATGCGTTACGCTTATGAAAGCAGTCTCGCCATTTGATTAAGCGATATGTTGTTAATAGTAATAATGTGAGCGGACAGGCAGAACGCTAAGCGGAAGATAAACTGCCAAAAAAGGCAGAACTCCACTATTTTTGGTCTTCGAAAGGAAATGACCGTTAACGGTCCAACTGCAGCGGAAGGACCAGTTTCCATTGCCACTGACAAGAGGCATCTGTGCGTAAAAAACCTGATCTGCCACGAGATAACTCGTCGACAAGTTCGTACAATAGCGAGTCCGCATAATGGCACGATGCGATTCATTGCACCATCGTACGTAGTGATCGTATACTCGATTCCCCCATGAGCAGCTTCGTATACTTTTAATCAAAATGAAAGGATTTTAGTGTCCCGCCTCACGCGCATCCTTTAGAAAAGTATATATATGCAAATCGCTTCAATACGTTGCAATTTACACAACATAAAGACTAACTTTTTCTTGTGCTGGAAAAATCAGCGAAAAGAACACTTCCTCCGCATAGAGTCTAATTTTCTTAAAAACAGCGAATACTCCTAACAACAGCAGCTCGTGAATCAAAACTCTGAGAGAGAGGAAAGCCTTAGGCACCCGTCATTAAAAACAGTTTTTTTTGAATGAATGATTTTTCATTGAGAAAGCAACAACCGTCACTGACGCAATGAGCACTCAATGAGAGAAACAAAATATTCAAATCTATATTAACACTTGCACGCAATTAATACATTGACAAATAGGCCGCAAACCGTAAGCAGAAATGCAAGCTCGCTTATTCGCCCATTCAAAAAGCAAAAACGTAAAAGAGACACAAATTCAATTAGCGTCCGCATTCAACATTACTTAGATCACGTAACCAATCACGAAGGCGGCGCATGAGCGCTCAACAACCCAACAAAAGACACTCTGTAAGCCTGAATAGTCTAACATAAAACCAACTGAAGAATAATTAACGTTTCATTCGACAATACGTTATTTAAGGAAAATATTTTCATTTCAAAATTTTAAATGAACATGAAAATCACAATACTTACTGTATGATGAGTTGCTGCTGCAAAGTTTCTATTACAAAGGAGCGAAGTAAGAGTTTTAAAGTTTTATGCAAATTAGTATTCGCGCTCCAAAGCTGAGCAAATGATAGTTCCAACATTGCTTAATGCGTTTACGCAACTTGAACTTCGCATTCAATCGTTCATACGCAAGTTCTGGAAGCTTATTCAAAAAAGCAATGTACGAAAACTGAATAACCCATTTTACACTCCCTAATTATTGCATTGCTAATTTCTGAATGGATAGTCTGACTCGATTAGGATCATTCATAAAATTTTTTTAATACAGAGGAGCGGAATAGAGTCACGTGAATTTTTTTTCTAAGACCACTCGCCGGCGTACGATCGATGCGGCTCATGTCTAACACATGAACTATGTGCATACAAAAATATTCACAGAATAAAAAAAATACTCGCCCGCCATTCCACCAACAGCTACTCAAAGTGTGTGCTATCTTACTTTCCCAGATCGACTTCCTTTATTGTATTAATACAATACTGACTCAATACTACTGCGTTTGCTAATACGCGACAGCATAAACTACAATAGCAGAATCTTCTTCTGTTCGGCCAATCACCATCCAAGTTGTGATCACGAGATCAACCTTCCAAAGGTTCCAGTTTTGGGTCAATGCTACAGAAGCCTTACGGTCGAAAGGGTGACATCAGCTGCTCGAGCTCATCAGCGTGGCAACCACTTGCTTAGGACTGCTGTATTAAAGCTTTTCGCCAATGCCCTTATGCAAAACGCGGTATTAAGCAAAGGAGAAGCGCCCTGGCAGGTTATATTGACCTTCCCATGTCATCGTTACATGGTCGCAATGATGCGTCTCATGATTAATCGCGAGCAGATGGTATATGCTTAGCCTAAATTAAATACGCCAATAAAAGAGACAAAAAAGGCATTGGATTTAAGGACAGACGAAATGCGTAAGACTTGTATACGCTTGCCTACAGTGAAGCGAAGGTGGGACGGTGGAACTTTCAGAACAACCAAAAGCGACCAATGAGAATGGGAAGCAAACAAATTACTCTCCGTCGTTTATCAAAGCGCTAAGCGAATAGACTACTTTGAAATGGCCCATTTTGCGTCCCAACGTGCCAACGAGAACAATGCGGCATTGCTCGACATTTTCCAGGAGATTTTGTTGGATATATAAACCTTCACGTCGATCCGGCCGCTTTGTACTCGGCAAGGCGTCGCCGCGGAATAGTGCCCATATTCGGCAGTCAACAACGAAACGGCCCCTTCTACTGCTCGTTGAACGTGTGAACAAGGCCAATGACGGCCAAAACTGGACGGATAAGAATTGGCGAACCTTTTTTTCTGACGTACAACCAACGATTAGGAGAATATGTTTAGCGCAAAGCGTCAATCAACATAGTAGTAGTTCCGCGCGACCATGGCGGGAAAAAGTAGCCTATAGGAATGAGGCCAAAAGCGTTGCAACTATTTTAGCTCGCACTTTTCAACGCGGACACTTCCTGAGGCTGTTTTCGTGGTTGCCCACTTTGCGCAGAGACTCTTCAACTAGTCGTAACTTCAAGCAGACATGCGCACATAGAAGACGCGGTCCGTTTGCCAAAATGGAAGACTGGTAAGTAGTCTATGTGCACTTTCAACTCGTCCGTAAAATCAATAAGCACTTCTTATCTCTGCGTCAATAATCTTTTTGCTAACCGTCGCGGATATGACGTCAATATATCCAACCGACATGTCGGCTTCCGGAGAGAGAGAGAGATTACAAGATTTTGTTATCATTATTAAATAAGATAAGAATGTTCCAAGAAACAGAAAGGTCGGTCGCGCTCTCTCTTCCTTCGTCAAATGTTCGACAGTAGACGAATTCCACAACACTGAGGCAACAACATTTTTGCACTCTCTTAGCTGCCGTCATTACGCGCAGCAATTCAGAATTCGTAGCCATTGCAAGCGTGCCAATTAAACAGCTAAAGGAATAATCAAAAATTCAGAATAACCAAATGACAGCTTTCGTTCGTTGAAGTTGATAACGGCCAACGGAAGGCGCGTTTAGCCGCATTTTGCGTCTGTGCAAGAATTGGCCAAATTCGGTCAATGAACTACCACGCGGCGTTGTCGTCGTCGCCAAAAAGCATTGGCATCTTGCAGTGAGACAGTTATCGTTGCGAACAATGGCCAAAAAGGAGCGCCTTCGATTTCCAGCAGTAATGGCGCAATAAATTCTTTGCAGACAATTTTTGTTCAACCATTTTTGCGGAATTCGATGAAAATGTCCTTAGATGGCTCGCAAACAAAACTTTCGCATTTCACTCTCTTACTTATAGAAAGGCCAATGCTTCAAAATAATCAAACCTATCTACGCCGCCTAAAATAGCTATGGGTCAACTTAGGAACGCCTTTGCCCATTACTGGCAAGTTGGCGATGCACTAACACCGTCTAAGCGTCATAGTGTACGAGTAAACAAATGGCATAATGATAGCTCGAAGACGAAGCTGCACAAGACTTGGCGGTAGTCGAGACAGTGCGTAACGCATTCAGCTTGAGCTACTCACGCACTCTGCTTCTTTGTAAGCGGTAACACCATTCTGATGTACTCATTCATGATAGGCGAAAATATTCACACCACACGTCAATTGAAAAATATTACAACGGCTGTGTACTCGGCAGCTGCTACGTCATTGCTAACCATCGCATTCCAACGTGAGACTACGCAATCGCCCTACGGATATAGCTGACGCAAAAAGAATTTTTTCCAAAATGACCTTTCAAGAAAAGACTGAACCGTCACACATCGTTATCGCAATAGCAAAACATAGCCTTATCATTTTGCTGCGACGTTGAAAATAAATGAAAACAGCGGCAGCTGCGCTATCGGCAACTATTGAAAGCCGTTGGAACTTCAGTCGCGCAACAAGTGCGCAACGCGTGGCGCATATTGAATCACTGCCAACCTTTGAAATGGTGTCATTTGATCAAACTTTTCGCAATGTGGCATTTCGCTCCCTCCCAATAAGGAATCGCTCGGTTAACGGCATTCAATTACGATGGTGAGAGCTTTCCGTTATTTGATCGGCTGCTCGCAGATAACAATGACTTGTTTTATGCTAATTTTAGTCCGTTCTTTTTTTTTGTGAACTAACTGCTTACCTGAGCGTCTGTTAAGCTTTAGGCACGACGACAGCAGAGACTGTGATTGTGCTAAAGCGGCTTAGTTAAACAGGAATAGTCTAGCTTACTGCTACTTGTCTAAACAGCAAATGCGCAAAGGAAACTTTAAACTGCGCTTTAGCGCATTCCAATGTTAAATGACCGGATTTTCTACCTTCCTCTACAAGCAATTACAGTAGGCTGCTTATTGAAGGTAAGAATACTTTTAGGCAAAAGAATAACAAGAGCGCCTATGTTAGCTCTCTGTTAAGCCCACCTTTGTGAAGTGATCATTGTCTTACTTGATTGGAAATGAATAGAAGATGGCTCACCGTGGTGTTACGCTGGTTTTTCGGGTGCCCAACGCGTCGCCATGCAACAATTCTATTCGCTTGTTCACTGGCTTCTCTGCTTTTGTTTTTTTGTACTCTGATACTCTATGATCATCCTTTGGGCGTAAAATGCTGCACCAGCTGGTACGCCAATCTGCTCAAGTGCGCAAAGTGCGCAATAGCACTCAGGCTCAAACTGCTCCCTGAAGTCGACGTAGTCAACAGGCCGTCGGGGAGACTGAAGTCTTACGAGTCGTCTTCAAAGGACGGCTTCTGCCTGACTCAACCGCAGTATTTGGACGATCCCGAAATCAATAGGCTAATGCACATTCCAAAACCGCTGTCATGTGCCAAAGAGGACAATTGGGTCCATGTAAAGAATGGACATTTCTTCATTAGACCAGAGGCGTCTGCCCGCCATGGAAAGATAATCTGCGACTGCCAACCGATTATATTCGCCGACGACTTCAGGTTGAAAAGTTGGATGCTCTACGACGTCCCTTCGAACAGCTCTATCCCTACGGACTTTATGAAGGTTTTTTGCAATGCTGAAGATGGTGCACAGTACGTAAACTACCACGCAAACGTTGTTCCACGGTTGGATGTGATCAACAGGGTTCAGTACAGCTCGTCAACAGCTCTTCCCGTAAACGTGTACATTCTTGCCTTCGACAGCGTCTCGAGACTTCAATTCATGAGAAAAATGCGGGAAACCTATAAATACATTACTACAGTTCTTAAGGGTACTGTTTTAGAGAAATATAACATATTGGGCGACGGCACAACGGCAGCTATAATACCGTTATTAACAGGCAAAACTGAACTAGAACTGCCGGTAACGCTGAAAAGCGTCCAAAACGCATCCCATGTTGACGTATACCCATTCATTTGGAACGAATTCAAAAAGTTAGGCTACGCAACGCTTTACGGAGAAGACGGCGCCAAAATTGGAACGTTCACCTATCGATTGAAAGGCTTCCAGCGACAGCCAACCGACCACTATATGCGCGTATTCTACCGAATGACCGAAGGCTCAAACGGTTACCGCCTTTGCTACGGCAGCGAGCCGCAAGTTCAAGTGCACCTTAACTACGTGAACGACTTTTTCGCCGCCTACAAACAAAGGCTGAAGTTCGCATTCCAATTTCACAGCGCTTACAGTCACGACGATCACAACATGCTCTCCTTAGCCGATCAAGCCGTCAAAGAGCATTTAAAGTTTTTATACGGTAAGCGCTATTGCCTATGCATTCTGTAATCTCATCAGCTAAGGCATACTTCTCTATACGTCTTACATCTATCTCACAGAGCGGCATGCAAAATTCGGTCAGTTCTGCTTTCAGATATTTTCATTATCGCTTCACGACCACACAGATGTCTTTCCCGTGATTATTGGTTCAAATTTTTGAATATGTCATCTGTAACCTGAACATCAAAAGCGCTTACGTACTGTAGCTACTAATTAATGCGCAAAATGACAAATAACCTTACAAGTAAACATTGCCGCCCTAAGACATGATCTGTTTAGAAGATAACTTTTTGAATGGTACCATCTTGGTGGTCATGTCCGACCATGGATCAAGGTTTTCGTCCGTCCGGCGTACCTCGCAGGGAAAGTTGGAGGAGTTGAACCCGTTCGTTTCCGTCATATTGCCTTCGTGGTTTCGACAAGCCTATCCTGAGTTGGCGAGCAACTTGAAGATCAACGGAAAAAGGTTGACCACTCCTTTTGATCTGCACGCAACGTTGGAGAGCGTTTTAAAATTTCCGCCGCCCAAAAAGGGAAACTTGAGCCAACGAGCCATCAGCCTATTCACCGAAATACCAGCCAACAGACAATGCAAACACGCTGACATAGAGCCCCAATGGTGTCCTTGCCTTATGTGGAAAAAAGTGTCGAATGACACCATGTTTGCATGGTATGCTGCGGAACAGATAGTCAATGCTTTCAATAAAAGACTACAGAAGCAAAAAGGCTTATGCGCTCCACTACGTCTGCATTCCATTGTTGATGTTCAGCTCAGTCAGCAAAGCAACGAATACGTTGCCTACGTCGAATCTACAGCCTATGTTCGCGGTTTTCTACCTCGCACATTCATTAGCCGCTATATGACGTACCGACTGACGATAAGTACGCATCCCGGAAACGCTCTCTACGAGACGACCGTAATTTTGGATACAACAATGAACTTGCTGCAAATAGATATGAATTTCGTTTCTCGCATAAACCCATACGGTTCTAAACCGCACTGCGTTTTGGACATAGATTCGTCCTTGGCTAAATGGTGTGTTTGTTACGACAAGCTCAACAGTTGAAGAGGAGCTTAATAAAGTTGCTTGCTTCGAACACAAACGGCAAAATGAATGAAAACATAAAATGCGTACGCTTCGTCATTGCGACTTAGCTTTAAAGCAGCCGTTTGGACAAACAGTGCATTGTACAACTGTTTCACGAATTTCTACGTCACATTCAGTTGTCATGCAATCGATAAGTAGACATAGTAGGCGTAGTGCCCCTTATTGATAAAAAGCAAACCATTCCAATACGTACTTTAACTTTCTTTCAATCTGTAGAAGGCGGAATGCAGCATACATTGAGATTCAACGTCTTGCGTACTCAAAAAGTGCACTCTGCGCACAATTCACAAATGTCGCCCTTTCTTTCGCTGCCAAATCGATCGTGAATGCATAGATGCTGAAAGAAACTATGCAACGCACGTACTAAACTTGAAAACTATCAATTACATTCTAGAAAAGACAGAGCAAATGACGTTTAATGTCGCTCAGCCTTTTGCGACGTTCATAATGGCTGAAACGTGCCTGCCGAGCTTGCTAAACCATTATGAACAAAACATTTTACGCTTCATAAACCTTGGTAGTACTGTAGCTGTGCAAGCGCCACATTACTTTTTCGAAAATTTTGAAGATTTGGAAGAAGCAGGGGAGTAAAAACTTGCTCAGCAAGTAGCACTTAAGTTAAGGCACTCGCGAAAATTAGGCACGCGCACCCTAAAGCAAAACAGGCCAGAGAAGAGAGCCCCAAAGTTAAAAATACAGAATTTCAAATCAATCGATCGAACACGCAGGTTCAGTCTGTAACGTTTGACAACTTGCCCTATGACACGTTGTCTCAAGCATTGCTGTGTTTTTAATGGGTCATAAACTAGTTTACTTTGTTTACACGACTAGCGGTCCCCTACTTATAACTTTACCTTTATAGGGGGTTTTTTGGAAAGGGTGTATAAATTTTCATAACTCAAGCTAATCTTCCGACACTGCGGAGTAATGAAGAAATGCCAAATGAGTAGTATTAATTAAAAGAAATAATTTTGGACACTACTTGCGTTAATATTTTACAGATCCTGCAGTTCAAACATTTTTCAAGTTCTTCTGTTTTGCGCGGACCTCACGAGCGAATAATCGCTTGTTTCGAAAAACTCTTAACCAACTGTTGATTGGTTTCAATGTTGCAAAGCTTTCGGGCTTGAGCAACTTGTACTTGAATAATTCTGCAATTGACGTGATGTGTCCTTGTAAATCAAATTACGGTAGGATAGTGGCAGCCGGTCTAGTGGCAGGTTGGCAGTGACAGTATTTTTTTGCGTGTTTAATCAATTTGTCTTTTCACTTTTAGCTGTTGGTGGGTTGATCGGTCGCTTAATTCCGTGCATGGAATAGCTGTGCCATTTCAAGGTGTCATTTTTCTCAGAGCTTCTATGCGTCGCTAGTGATTGCTTACTTGACTACGTAAGGAAGTTTGCAGGTGTTTTGGCGTCCTTATCGAACGTTGCGTAACGACCTAATTTTTCAGTTTTACTTTTTAAGTCCTAAGCAACAGCAACTGCCAGGAAGTATAGGCGGTATTATCAAATTTGAACTTTTCACAAGCTCCCTATCAATCCGGTTAGAGCTATAATCCTTAGCTTGTTCAGGTCAACTAATCGCAGGCAAGTTCGTGGGCAAATTTTAAGAGAAAAGTAGGATCCCTTGCTAGACTGTTGCTTTTTCAAGTGTTTCGTCAATTCCGGAATTGAATATACCATTTCAGGACCGCGATGCTGCTGCAAAAGGTTTGTTCCGACTGCATGCTGATACAGTGTTCGGGTACGAAGTTTCTGGCGTCGCTTCGATGCGGCAAAAGGTACTTCTCTCAAAGTCCGTTCCTTGGACAGCAACAGCAGAAGGCAAAGGAGCCTGCTCCGCCTCCAAAAGGTATTCCCTACAACAAGCTTAGTATCGGCATTCCCAAGGAAACGTATGCTGGAGAGCAGAGGGTTGCTTTGAGCCCAGCGGTCGCGCAGACTTTGATAAAGAAGGGTTTTACCGTACGCCTAGAAAAGAATGCAGGTACAGCGGCCAAGTTTGGCGACGCTGAATACGCAGCGGCTGGTGTTAACTTATCCGATTCTCCGGACGTCGTGTACAGTAGCGACATTGTGCTCAAAGTTCGTCAACCGAGTAGCGCGGAAGTTGCAAAATTTAAAAGTGGAGGCACGTTGATAAGCTTTATTTATCCGGCCCAAAATGAAGCCTTAGTGAAGGAGATGGCCGCCAAAAAGTTGACCGTATTCGGCATGGACTGCGTACCGCGTATCAGCAGAGCTCAGGTGTTCGACGCCCTGAGTTCGATGGCCAACATTGCCGGCTACAAGGCGGTAATTGAAGCGGCAAATTCCTTCGGTCGATTTTTTACTGGCCAAATAACAGCGGCTGGCAAAGTGCCACCGGCAAAAATAATGGTCATTGGGGGTGGCGTGGCCGGTTTGGCAGCTATAGGAACTGCAAAAAATATGGGCGCCATTGTCAGAGCATTCGACACCCGAGCAGCCGTTAAGGAACAGGTTGAATCTTTGGGTGCCGAGTTTCTAGAAGTCAGCGTAAAGGTGGGTGTATCCGATTTGGCGAACACTTGCTCTTCTAAACTATTGGTATGCAGGAAGCCGGCGAGGGAGCCGGTGGCTACGCTAAGGAAATGTCCAAAGAGTTTATCGAAGCAGAAATGGCCTTATTTGCTCAGCAATGCAAAGAGATAGATATTCTAATTTCGACCGCGTTAATCCCTGGAAAGCCAGCTCCGAAGCTGATTTCAAAGGTATTGTTGTTTTTAAAATTTCAAAATTTTGAAACCCCTACAGTATCCGGTTGTATTTTAGAAAATGATTGAATCAATGAAACCGGGAAGTGTGGTCGTCGACTTGGCTGCGGAAGCCGGCGGTAACATAGAAACTACTCGGCCTGGCCAGATGTACGTCTCCAACAATGGCGTCATCCATATTGGGTATACGGACTTCCCAAGCCGTCTGCCCACCCAGTCGAGCACACTGTATGCTAATAATATCTCCAAATTCTTGCTTTCTATTGGTAGGAAGCTTAAATTGAACTCCCTTTTGGAATTTTGTAGACTGTGCGACTTATCTTCAGGAGCAAAAGACCATTTTTACATAGACTTGGAGGATGACGTCACTCGTGGCGCCATAGTCCTAAAGGAAGGTCAAATGATGTGGCCACCGCCAAAAATTGAGGAACCGTCTCCGCCAGCCGCTCCGAAACCGGTCGCTGTTGCCCCTCCGCCTGAGCCAAATTATTTTATGGAAACATTGAAGAAGGCTGGCACCTATTCAGCTGGTCAGTATTTGCATATTTATTGACTTTCCTACCTAATGAAGAACTTTACGGAATGTCGTTTGTAGGCTTTGGAACGATCATTGGACTTGGCTATATCTCACCCAACGCCGCCTTCTCTTCAATGTGCACTACGTTTGGTTTGGCTGGCATTGTTGGCTATCATACTGTCTGGGGAGTAACACCGGCGCTTCATTCCCCCTTAATGTCAGTTACCAACGCTATATCGGGAATAACCGCAGCTGGGGCGCTTCTCCTAATGTGAGCTTGACATTTTTGCATATTTCTACATGCGCGCATACTTTCAGGGGCGGACAATACACGCCGACGAGCGTGCCGCAGTCTCTTGCCTCGTTGGCCTGCTTTATCTCCTCTATCAACATTGGGGGAGGCTTTCTGATCACTCAGCGTATGTTGGACATGTTTAAGCGACCCAGTAAGTACAGCCTTTCGAAGGAAGAGAGCACTGTCGTTTTTTTTTTCAGCTGACCCGCCCGAATACAACTATCTGTATACCATCCCAGCAGCCGTCTTCCTGGGCGGATACGGCTATGGGTTGTATACGGATGTTCCAGAGATAAATTCTCTTTGCTATCTTGGCTCCTCGCTGGCTTGCGTTGGTGCCTTGGCCGGTCTGTCGTCCCAAACGACTTGTCGACTGGGCAACAACCTTGGTAAGCTTGAGCACGCCTTCTTGTAGGAAAGGAAATGCTTGCTTTCCTTTTAAGGTATGATAGGTGTCGCTGGCGCCATGGCTTCAACAATTGGCGCTCTGGAGCCAAGCAAGGAGCTGCTTACCCAAATGCTTACGTGCATTGGTCTTGGCGGTAGCATTGGTCTTGCAATTGCTAAGCGAATTGAGGTGACCGACCTGCCTCAACTGGTTGCCGCATTTCACAGCTTCGTTGGCGTAGCGGCTGCCCTTACTTGCATAGCCAACTATCTAGTCGAATATCCTCACTTTGCCAGCGACCCCGCGTTGGCGGTCAACAAGTGCGCCCTCTTTTTGGGCACATTCATTGGCGGTGTCACGTTCACCGGATCGCTTATGGCGTTTGGCAAATTGCAGGGCATTTTGAGTAGCGCCGCTGTTCTACTGCCCGGAAGGCACGCGCTCAATACAGGCTTAACTTTGGCCAATTTGGGCGCCCTTGGATGGTACATGTCGTCGGATGATTTGAATGTAGGTTTGGCCAACCTGGGCGCAACCGCTTTATTGTCCAGCGTTATGGGCGTAACGATGACCATGGCTATTGGAGGCAAGGCTGATTGCCCCCCCCCCCACTCAGCGTTAGCATAGTTTTATTCTTTAGGCGCCGATATGCCTGTCGTCATTACCGTATTGAATAGCTACAGCGGTTGGGCTCTTTGCGCGGAAGGTTTCATGATGGACAATGACCTGTTGACCGTGGTTGGAGCTCTGATTGGTTCTTCCGGAGCAATTCTATCCTACATAATGTGCAAAGCTATGAATCGCTCCTTGGCCAATGTCATTCTTGGTGGATATGGTACTGTAAGTACTGCAGGCGGCAAACCAAGAGAAATTACTGGAACGCATACCGAAGTGGACGTGGAAACTGTACGCAATGAAGAAAGGCAATCGATAATTTATTATATATGATATTTTTCCAGACGGTCGATTGGCTGTTGAATGCGAAAAATGTCATAATAGTGCCAGGCTATGGATTATGCGCGGCAAGAGCGCAATATCCCATTGCCGAACTGGTCTCGACGTTGCGCAAAAGGAATATAAACGTTCGTTTTGGCATTCATCCCGTTGCAGGCAAGCAATATAGGCGACTTTGCCAAGCTGCTTTATGTAAATTTGTTTTTTAAATTTTTTGTAGGACGCATGCCGGGACAGCTGAACGTACTGCTGGCCGAGGCTGGCGTTCCCTACGACATTGTTCTTGAAATGGACGAAATCAATCCCGACTTTAATGATACCGACGTTGTCTTGGTGATCGGTGCCAACGATACGGTGAACTCCGCCGCCGAGGACGATCCAAATTCGATCATTGCCGGCATGCCTGTACTCCGCGTATGGAAAGCCAAACAGGTTGTCGTTATGAAGCGATCATTAGGCGTTGGATACGCGGCTGTTGATAATCCCATTTTCTACAATCCCAACACTGCCATGCTGCTTGGAGACGCGAAGAAGCGATGCGATGAGCTATTGGAATCGGTGAAACAGAAGATAGGCAGTTCTTAGTGTCCATTAGTCACTCCAACTCTGACGAAAGCTGAGAGCCGAACTGGCAATAGACTATTACATACGAATGTTTGAATTTCTTCGCTTTTCGCGTGCCGAATCCATTACGTGTCTGCTTCACTCTTAATGTTCGTTAGCTCTCAAGCAAACAACGGCTGTTTGCTTAACGGTAACGGTTGTACCGTCATTGCTTAGCAAAAAAGCGCGTTTTAATATTGTAATTAACAAAAGAGCCTAAAGCGCACATTGGCATTTCGAGTTGAAATGAGCAGAACAGAAATGGCGCAAACAGATAGTATCCACTCGCGAGGTGACATCCTACTGTATTGCCTTCACTTTTGTTTATTCTTGCAATTGTAGTCACCACCCTCAAAAATGATCGATGGGCGAATGGAATTGTTTTATTTTTTTCAAATTCTGATTTATTCCCTTTGGAGGCAGCCCCAAAATGGCCATGACGGCAATGCTCCTTAGCAGAGTAATGAAGGAAAATTAAGTTAAGTCAAACTCATCCGACAGCGATCCGTAGAAGCGATATGTTCGTAAACTGTAATTCTTAGTCAGTGCGATGCTGTACGCTGTTTTAAACAAACTGAAAGCGTTTGCAGATGTTGCGCTATTTTTAGCAATCGGCTGATGAACTCACCTTGTATGCTTAATTGACAATGCGTCTATTGTTTAAGCGGTTGCTCGTAGCGAGCAATTCCATAAATCAACTTTCGCGCATACGGAGCACGCGTAAGCGCCAATAAAAGAAGGCGAACTTCCAACGGAGCTCTTCGCCTGGAATTGTTAGTTACTTTAGCAGCGCTATAAAGTGTACCTGTAAATCATGTTTTTCAAACACGCAGCGAAAAAAGTAAAATTTAACTAGTAAACCGGTTTTGAATAGAGCTCGCAGGGCAACAATGGGTGGGGAAGCAAATTTTGTATCAAATCTAGCAATCGACGCGCCGGTAGAATTTGCTGTGCAGACCAAAAATAGCTCTCAATGTTTGAGCATACAGTATGATTCATCTTTATAAATCGCCATCTCGGATTGAACGCGTGCAAAAATGCTTTGCACGCGTTTAATCGCGGCGACAAGCTAACAGGATTCGCACAAGTAAGAATCTGTAGCGCAATATTACGCCTAGTTTCCGTTAAGACAATTTTTTTGAATTTGTAGTTGCGTCACTTTTGAATTTGCCGTGCAGCTGTCATTCTTGGTTTGCAGTTGGAATGAAAGATTCCGCGAATGCAAGTTTGCGCTTGCGTCACGTTTATTCGATTAGATTTACGTTCGATCTCCGAATGGCCCTTTGCTTTAGTAGAAGACGTGCGCAGACAGCTTTGTAGAGCGCTATTTGCGGCTGGTTGGTCCTTCCCTCAGCGAATGTTTCAAACTTTCTCTTTACCGATATAAGTCGGCGAGAAAATGGTGGCTTAAATGCCGTTTGCGAAGAAAGCTTTTACCGAGCCCGCGGCATGGGTGTTGCGTCTCCTAATCACCTATTGGCTTCAAATGAACGTGTATGGCATTGATGGGCACTGCCGACATTCGTGCACCCCTTCGGAATGTACATTCATCAGCAACACGTCGTCCTGCGAAATCGAGGCGAGACCATTATTCGATTTTGATTTCAAGCAAGAGCTGCCCTATGTGGCGCCATGCCCGGCATCACAGATTCGCGCCGTTTTGTTTGCTCGAATTATACAGCCTAAGCAATATTTTCCCTTCGTTATGCTCAACGTATCGACGTTGGTAGACTTGCAAGAGACGTCTGCTGTTCTAGTCACATTTAAATGTCTTACTTCGTATGGAATGTTGAATGAGTTCTGCGAGCAACCAAGAAGACCTTGCCGCTTGGTCAAATGGAATACCAAAATGGCTAACATGCTAACAAGCGTTGAGTGTTTCCACATGCCTCCAAATTCTTTGATCGAGGTCAACGTTACGGTCCATTCCGCCAATTGTACCCTACGATACTTGGCCCAAAGCCCGCACGCGTCGCGGCTCCAAGAATCCACCAGCTTCACCGATTGGCTACCATTTGTCCTGGTGGATCCTAACGCAGACGACGACATTGTAGTGAACGTCAGCCGACCGCCAAGCACCATTTGGCTCCAAGGAGTTCTCGTGGAGGTATGGAGTCGCGAAGGAGACATCTCCGGACTCCATTTTTCCAAAGCGACCCTATTTCCAGACGACTCCGTTCGAATTAGTAACCTGGCTGCAGGCGACTACATTCTGCGCATTCATGTACTGCATCCGGGATGCCCCAAAGGGCGCTGTCGCTATCAGAACTTTAGCCTTCAGCTTGGACGCTCCTATCCCGCCCTTTCGATCCAGGCGCTGAACGCGCCTACCGTACTGGTAGCGCTGACGATTCTTAGCCTTTTGGCCGCCTTCCTCCTGATCATCTTGTACATGCTGAGACGCCAAAGAAAAAAGTGTTCCCAGGCAACTGTCGTAAGGGTTAATGTACAAAAATTGGTCAGAGTGTTCCTACTCTATTCGCACGACAGCGAAGAGTACTGCAATGTTGTAGTAGCGTTGGCCAACGTGCTAAAGTTCGACTTGGCTTGCGAGGTGATGCTTGACGAATGGGCTTTGCGGGATTCCGACGCGAATCCGGCCGACTGGCTAGCGGAATGTATGAACAAAGCGAATTTCTATTTGCTCCTCTTTTCCGAAGGCATCAGCCTTTTCTGCAATGGAATGGCAACGGCGGATAACGTTCTCCGACCTTGGACGGACGCGTGGCAAGTTGCAGTTAGGTCGCTTTGTCAGAAGGCCGTTACGACCAAGTCAAGCCTTGACCGTACGCCATATATATGCGCCGCGTTGTCGGCTACTCCCTTATCAATCTTGCCGGTATGTTTAACTTTGCCTTGTTGGTTCAGATGTCGATTGCCGGAAGAGCTATCGAGCTTGGCTTGCCACTTGCACGGGCTGCCGCAAGGTGTATTGGACTTGAGCCGCAGCGAGGCTTTTCAAAAGCTCCAGCAAGCCATCTCTGTCTACTTTCAACGCCAATTGGCCATTTTTTCAAATTCAAATGGGAACGAATGTCCTGACGGAACGCGTGTAGACGCGTGGAAGCAGACGGGTCAAACAGTGAGTGCATTGCAGGAAGAGGTTAGCGACGATGAAGTCAACGACGAGGACGACCCGCAAGTAGCCTTCGATCGTTACGCGGGCACTTGCAAGGTCTACCGGTTGATACCGCCGGACAGCGCGACCGAAGGGCAGCGACAACGAAAGTACGGTCTTCTTCCGCCGGACGATAGCGACGATGAGGTAGAAACTTTTCGCGTTGCGTCTCCTCCATGTTCGACCAATGAAACGACAAATCAGTTGCTATGGTTTTCCCATTTTTTCAAACATTCAAACGAAAGCTGTCCCATTGGGGTGAACACGATAAGTTTACAGCGCATTCCCTTCTCCCTTTCATCACGTCGCGTTGGACAATGGTGACAGCCGAGCAGCGGCTGTCAATTGCGAAAAGCGAACAGAAATATCGATTGCTCGCAAAGCCAGCATCACTTTATCATGTCATAAGAGGACAGAAACGGATCGGACAATTATTTAGGCAAGCAGCAGAAAGGTACAGTCGACAATAGTCAATGTGCTGCTCAGCGTAAGCATTTGCGAGGTAAACTGACCGATGATGAAAGCGACAGAAGTGGGAAACATGGCGAAATGTAGAAAGCTCAAAACGCGAGTTTTTGTTACGGCTGGCAGTGATGGTCACCTTGACTGGCTAATATTTGCATATAATGTAGCAGGCGTGTATCAGGCCGGGAATGTAGCCCAGCAAGGTAAGCAGGATGTTGATGACAAGGTGCTGGCTACAACCTTTCTCCATGAACACGCCAATAGGCTAAAAGTGTAGAAAATTAGTTTTCAAAAAACTATCAGCCTTTTTTTTGAAAATGTTTCACCCAAATAGCCCAGCAGACGTCACTTACCGGTATAATAACGGAGCAGCACATCTTGCAGCAATCTCCGGGAGTGAGTGGCATTTTTGTAGGCTAAACAGGGGATCTACTTTGACGAGGTTAGACGAAGGTTGAAGTGAATGTTCCAAGCGCTTCTCCGGGTGCCTGTTAGTTCCGAGAAATGAGCTGGTAAGCCTGCGTGCCTGCAACAAAGTTAGCTTTATTGATTAACCGGTGAGTCATCTTCTTAGCAATGAGATAACGTGGAAGAACTGCGGCGTTTTTAGGCGCAACGGTAAACTTGAAGAAACAATCGTCTCCTTCTTTCAACAGCCAACACGACGGAGCCTTTTGGGAGGAAATGAATGAAGAAGAATGGTTGGTCCTCGTCACCGGGGACGACTAAGCGAGTCTCCACACGCATACTAAGCGAACCAGTTTAAATTGTTCGCCCTATTGCGAGAGAGAGAGAGAGAGAGCGAGTTGTACGCCGCAGCCGAGCTTTTCAGAACGTCATATGCCACAACTCGTCAGGCGAACCAATCGGAAAAGGTTCTATCAATGGACATTCGAATGGCTGCAAGCGCCGGGCCACTCATAGGGTTTACCGCTATCGACTGTGGGCGGACCTGTTTGAGAAGTGATAACAGTAAAGGGTGAATCGCAACGCCGAAGTGGGAGAGGTGGGTGTTCGGTGGCTCGCAAAAGGGTGACGCGTTCCAAGGACGTCAATGCTCGCGATAAACTGGTTTCTTAGCTGCGCCTTCGAAACGGAGCAAAAGCAAACTTTAAACGTTGGCTGTGTCAGTTTAATAGGGCAGCACGTTTTGCACGGTGACAACCAATCATCGCCGTTTTACTTAACAAGTCGCTTTTCAAACAAGCTTCCTTTCGGCAACAGTATTATGAGTGGCCAAATTATTCTTTGTACCTGAAAACACTTCTACAACCAAGCCAACAATGAAAGGATCATTTCGAATGCCATACTGGTCGTTCCGCACTGCGACGATGAATTGAAATAACAAGGTTACATGGGCGCTTAGAGGCGACACCCTTCGTACATTTGCGTCATCCGCCTGCCGACGCGTTCGCAAGCGCACGCTGTCAGCTACCTGTGCTTAAATCTATTGACAATACCTGTCCTAAGCTACAAAAACGAATTGTTCTTCTACAGTTCATTTTGAAGGCATTTGGTTTGCTTTTAGGCCAGATGTTATAAGGTCCCGAAACAGCACCGGAAGCTGTTTGAACTTCTTTGAAGCACTAAGCTTCTTAGGCCGAAATGCCTCTTTCAAATGCAATAAGTTAAATACAGCTTCCTTTTTGAACTTACTCATCTTTGTTAGACAGTACAAAAAACATTACTTAGATGAAATGCAGCCGACAAAGATGCCTTGGATTCGATTGGCTTGTTGCTTAATAGTTCTTTTGATGTCGACAATGTTCTGCCGAGTTATCTTACGAAAACGAAATTTGAATATTCAAAAGTTACAGCAAGCCTACAGTATGATTTGTAGGCTCTTTTGCCGACGTTTGTCGGATTTTGATCCCTTTAGCAAGTGCTGATGGATGTGACGTTAATTTTTAGGTTAACACGTCTATCCGCACTATTTTAGCTCTGTACAGGCTTGATACTAAGTCAAATAAGTGATTGACAATTTTTTGTACACGACCTTCAAAATGTTTCTGCCTTGAAGGCAAAGTGTCGAGGGGCTACGTTGCTCTGTTATCACCACTGCTGTGCGCCGGCAAAATGTGGCGATAAATCAACTTTTCGCGATAGCAGGGGGGATATACGGTAGGTGACGTAAAGATGAGCAAACAATGTAACGAAACGAGAAAACAGAGACACCGACTGTCTCAAATGCTTCAAATGGTGAAAGAGCGTCGGCACGAGTTTGGACTGTTGCCCATTCGTCAAAACACACGTAGTGCCCACAACTAGCTATCACGAAACAAGTTTGATCATGACGCACCAAAGACTAGAATTTTAAACGTTTTCTCTTGTACTGGTCAAGCCTAGGAATGTGATAATTGCAAAAATTGACGCCTAAAGAATAGGAAAGAAGTTTGCTGTTTGCGACCGCTCTCTTTCTCGTCAAAATGTCTAGACACTCAATTGTATGTTGCTTGTAAGCTAACCATGCGTAAACATAAGTAAGTTACCTTAAAAAAACAGACGAATAGATGTGAGTTGACGGCCAACCAAGTGGTTCAAACTGGAGCTATAAGACGCAGCTGTTTACGAAAGCAGCCGATCTGAAAAATACAGAAATAAGCAAATTATGTCTACGTCGAAGTCGTTGTCCGATTTCCACCAACAAAGCCAAAAAAGACAGCATCTCTCAAAAGCAGTGCACTGAGGTCTGCTGAACAAAAATCTTTCGCGAAAAAGAAAGTTAACTTTCACTGTTCATGCTTATCCTGCTTTGAACTGTTCAGAAAAGCAGAGCAAGTTCGCGCACAATTTTGTAATGGAGAGCATCAGCTAATGGAGCGTGCAGAAAACAAAACTGAGGGGCAATTCTGCAACTTTGATTTTCAGGAACGAATGTATAAGATCGTATAGGAAGTATAAATTGTTCTCTCACAGCCTTTTGACTCTCAGTATTGCGGTATTTTCAATTAAATTGCCCAACGGAGTCACAGCCAGTCTTGATGGTGCTGTCGCGGAACTATCTTAGAAGAGACCACGAACAGAACCAACTTTTATTTCACCGTAACCTCTCTAACTCTGTACAGTAAACTCTATCTTCAAGTTCGCAGTATATATAGTTCTCAGGCGTCGCTCCTCTACAGTGCCAACGAGAGAATGCTTGGACGGCTTATGTTGACACGTGCTTGACAAACAATACTTTCGTTGTAAAAACTATTTGTTTTACTGCAGTGCAGCTTCTGGAGACAAATCTGACGAATAAAACGCTAACCTTCATTATTTCTATGCTTACTCGTTAATTAGCTTAAAACGGAACTAATAATCAGTAGCGTATTTATGTTGCAAACGTTGGACGTTTAGTAGCGTTTTGGTGCACAGGAATTCATCATCAAAGATATAAGATTGAACGCTTTCTAATTATTCACCTGTCGAACATGAGAATCATTACTGCGTTCAAACAGTTGTAATTGCAGATGGAAATGGGAAGCGTTTGATAAAAGTCGGAAATGATATCATATTTCGGCGACTGTTCGTATAGCAGTATGTCCAGAACAAAAACTTCCCTTTCGCCTGGCTGAAACCTTTAACTGATTTTCAGGGTCATTTCCATGAGACGCCCTGGGGATACTGTAGATGGAACTAAAATCAAGTTGCATTAATCCGCGTAACTGCAGGCACCCTAACTAGAATAATTGCACATTTCATAAGCTTAGACTGCCTGTGGTTACTGGGGCCAGCAGGACTTTGTTTTACGTTTAAGCTTTGGCTGCAGGCCGTTACCTCGACTAGCAAACTTGATTTTAGTTACACCTACAGTACCTACTAAGCGTCTAATGGAAAGGACATGATTTTTAAGTTAAAAACTATTCTGCAAGAATTATTACACTTCTCTAAGCTAAATAACGGAACTATGCTTCAAAAATAAGCAGGTTCGGTTTGCTAGCATTTGAAACGAGCAATATAAAACAGTATTGTTTTTATTTTAACAAACGCATTTTATTTTCTCCTGCTAACGTAAAAGAGGCTATAAAGGTAAATATTCAAAGATTTTTAAAACATCTGCTACCTATGGGTATTCTGTGCGCAGGACAAGTTAAACGATCGTCAGGTTCGATGAACTTTTAAAGCGCCTGACGAAAAGTAGAGCATAATTTAAAGCCGTTCATTCCGTTGTGAGGTCGATTTACTTTGCCATTCGTTCTTTGGCAATACGATGTCAGCCGAAGAGGCGCTCAGTTCGGACAGTCCGCGTACGGGAAACACGGAAGCTGATCCGCCGTTTGTTCGCCAGCTGAAAGCACCCTTGTTGGCTTTAAAAAAGCGAATATCCAACTGCTTGGAAGATGGGCTTCGGAATGCGATTCTATATTGCGACGATTTGCGCGACGAATTTGAAAAGCGGGTGTCGGAAGTGCCTTCAGTTGTAGATGATGTTAAAAAAAAGATTGAAGAAGGCAATAAGTCGTCCGTGGACAAAAGAAGCGTGCGCTTAATTTTCGAATGTTGTCTCTGGCAGTCAGTGTGCATGCTGGCTTTTGCCTGGGGCGTAACTCTTGGTCGCTGCGCCGTATTGTCATCCCTGAGAGCATACGCATGTGAAAATCAATGGTTCTTCTTCTCACTAATGGCTTTCTTCATACCGTTCAATCTGTACATATACTACACCAAGCATATAGTATCAGAAGAAAGCCGACGCTTCAGCCTTCTCTGTGGTATGATGGCTATTGGGTTCATTCAAGGATTAACGATAAAGTCGACTATACCATTTAGCAGGTATCCACCTGCCCTCCTCCCACCGATTGTCGCTTCTGCTGCTGCTTACTTCGTTGGAAACTCAATGGCACAAACGGCTGTGAAGTTCTCTTTCCTGAGCGCATTATTTCCCATACCAGTCTACATTATTTGGGGTGTAGCGCTGTCTGTTCTGTCTCCAGTTTATCTATTCTTAGTCGTCGCTCAATCCTGTGCATTGTTTCTGTGCATGCTAGCTATGACAGAGTTCTTTCGCGACTCGTCCACCGACTCCCCTATAAATTACATGCTCGTTGCTAATCTAGTGTGCATCGCGTTTAACGTGCTAATGTTTCGATTAGCATAAAACATTTATGACTATAATTTACAGGGACTTCGTTGCAACGTACTATGCAGTAGTGTCAATTGCCAATGAAAGAAAAAAATAATCTTCCTGTTAGGAGTTCACACGAACTGATTGTTCTTAAAATAGCAAGCGTCACAGCTCCGCTAAAAACTGGAAAAATTTAAGAAACTTTACTTCTGCTGCTTGGAGAATTCAAGTAACATAGTACTATTACCTGCAAATCGTTTTACGAGCTTTAGTATACAGTAAGCCTGTTTCAAAGTGCACAGGACATTTCCATTGTTGCCCGGCGCGTTTCTGCCCATAATTTCGACCTTGTCATCGACAGACTATGAAAATTGACGCGGGATCTCTGAATGACTTGACGCTGCTAAAAATTACTAAGGAATCAGCTGGGCGCATAAATAGCGTCTGTTTTTCTTCGGATGGATCCTGCTTGATTAGTTCGGCTGAAGACGACACTCTAACGGTTTACGATTGCAGGACGGGACAGTAAGTAGTCGTCTGCCGTCTTTTCACTGCGTCTTTTGCATGGCTTTCATATGCTTAAGTTTCAGTTAAAATGAATTATAAAAGCTTCCTTAAAAGGGCTCTTAAGTTAATTTTTGAAGAATGCCATGACTTTGCAGGGGACATCTTCGTTTATGTTCACGCAAGTACGGTGCCGACCAGGTTATCTTTACGCACACGAATCTCAACTGCCTTCATTCGTCCACAAAGTCGGATGGTATTGACTAAATTTTATGAATGTGTGCTTCTCATTTTGATGTTGTGCTATTACAAGATGCTATACGCTATTTGTCCCTTAATGAAAATAAGTACGTGCGATTCTACGTTGGCCACACGAAAAAGTAGCTTCAGTTTTTCTCTTGCTCTTTAATTAACTATTTTATGAATGCAGGGTTGTAAATCTTGACTTGTCTCCCGTGGAAGATCTATTTCTGTCCGCTTCTCTCGATAGAACCGTCCGTATGTGGGATTTGAGAGCTCCGACTGCTCAGGTATGTCGCCATATACCGTATATGCTAATTGTTGGCTTCCTTTTTTCAGGCTATGGTACATTTGCCTAGTCGTCCTTTGGCTGGCTTTGATCCGGATGGACTTATTTTTGCCGTGGCCATCAATTCTGAAGCTTTAAATCTATATGATTTGCGAGCTTATCAAAATGCACGTTTTTCAGTTTGTTGTAATGCGTAAGGTTATTTTCTCTTTAGGGTCCCTTTTCCACATTCATTCTCCCTCAAGATCGTGATTGCGATTGGACAGGTCTGAAGTTTTCTCCAGATGGAAACTTTATACTGATATCCACGAATGGTCAAGCTGTGCGCATGATTAATGCCTACACGGGCGAGTTGATATATTCTTTGACGGCAAGTAGAGCTTCTAAACTTTCCAAAGTTGATGAATGAGTTTTGTAGGATCGCGTCAATGGAAGAGGCATTCCTCTTGAAGCGTCATTCACCCCGGATGGCAAATATATTTTGTCTGGTAACTTAATCCTCTCATTATCCGTCCAATGCCTTTGACTCTTCGTAGGGTCAACGGATGGGAGCATTTATTTTTGGAATCAAAATGACGGTGTACTTGCTGCACAGGTGCATCACGACTCAGCCGCTATAGTCAATTGTGTACGATTCAATCCGCAGTACTATTTGATGGCATCAGCGTGCAACGGATTGGTAATCTCATCTGCGTACTTTCTCTTTTTTTGGGGATATTTCGTTTTTAAAGTTAAAAGCTCACTTACGTGATTATTTCTCTATTTTAGAACTTTTGGCTTCCGTCCAGTTGCATCGACTCAGCCGGCGAGCCTGAATGACCGATTTTCTTGTTCGACCATATCTTTGCTGTAAAGTTAAGCTTTTGATTTTTCTTTCGATCGATGTTGAATAAACAGTAGTATGCGGAGCACAATTTTGAAGTGATTTGAGTAAATATGCAGCATTTTGCCTTGTATCACCTTTTTTGGTCATTAGTTAATAATACCCAACGCCTGCCAATCTGCTGCGTCTGCACCGCAATTCCATTAAGTTAAATTCGTTTTCATATGCGCAATACCTTAATAAATTCTGTTTGAAGTTTTTTTGAAATACTGGCAGCTAGACAGCATACGCGTCAATGTCAATACATCTACAAGCGCTAAATGTATACATAAGCATATAACTGCAGGAAGCGCTGAATTTAAACAGGTTCGTCCATTTTTGCTATGAAACAGCTTATTTTAGGTAAAGGTCAACTTGTGGGTTAAGATTATCCAAGTTTTGACTAATGGTGCACAAAAAGTTCACTTTTCATACTGCTCTTCAGGCAGACTGCTTTTGATTAGAAAAGTAGCTTCGTCACAGCACAACTTAGAACTGAAGCTTGCATAATTCTCGAAAATGGTGGAAACATAGATATTTTGAAATTAGTGTACTGTATAGTAACTTTATTTTCATTTATCCAGTAACATCGACTTTCAGCAACTGTCTTAGTTAATAAATGTTCATTACCTTGATGCGAGTCACTTTTTGCCATTAGAAAATTATTCTTTGTTCAGTAGATATGTTTAATTGATCTATAAATGGAACTTTTAGCAAAACATACAAACAGCCCTTTGTTAGCTGTAAAAATAATTGTAATGTTGAACAGTTGGGTGATAGCAAAATCAGACTTATCAGGAAGGTTGCTCTTACACTCAGTGCGCCCCAAAAGGTTTTCGGCGTAGTCTGATTTCCGATTCGTACATTCAATGGCTTGTTCAGTAATTCTCGTGTGGAGGACGACAGCAGTGGTTTTCTGTAAGCGTCACAAAATTAATGACCGCCCTCCGTTCGCTAATAGAGCGTACGGTAACCGCTAGAAAGCGATTACGAGATTCAAGATGAACATGTTAGGTCGATCAAATTTCGGGACAATTTATGTAATTTGCTAGTATATTTATTTTTTTATAAACTTCTTTGCGCTGCACGACGCTTTATGCGCTGCTCCTATCGGCTCTCTATTGGAAACTTTGTCCGCTCAGATAAATGATTTTCAGACATTACAGTTCCTACTGTACTTGTAGCGCCAACTTGGAGTAATCGCCTGTTTTTCCAGACATTGGAGCGCGACATCATTAAAAGGTATGTTTTTTAGAATTTTTAGGGTAAGCGCTCCTGACCCGACAGTGTTCCACTCACGTGCCTGCCATATTTGTCAGCGAAGTTTAGGCTTTTGCGCACCTGATTGAGACGTCAGTTGGTATTCTTATAGTCAGGGCAGCACGAAAAACGATTTAAGTTATAGTTTATAGCTTGACTGTGTTGCGCGTAATGCGAGGAAGCTCCCAGAGGCAGTAGGTCAATTCTAGCAAGTCCGTTGCAAGAGATAGCTTAACCTTCCGTGTCAATAACAGCCATTCCCAGCGGTTGTTATTGCTGATAGGTTATCGTTGCCAAATCCAGGTTAATCAGAATTCTAAAGCTACTCCGTTTCTTCTGCTTTTTACGTTGCTTTTGTATCTCTTAGAAGATAGATCCCACTTGCTATGGGAATCAAAGCTCTCCTTCCCGTCGTCAACCCTGCCTGCAAACAGTCCCATGTGTCCGAATTCAGCGGGATGAGCGTTGCGGTTGATGCATCAACCTGGTTGCACAAAGCGGCGTTCGGCTGTTCGGACATGATTGCTCGTGGACTCAAGACGGACCTGTAAGTAGCAATTCTCTCATTCGCCCTCCGCCTTCTACTAATGCTAAAACCGTTTGCCTGCAGTCATGTTACGTATTGCATGAAAAGAGTTGAAATGCTTCTACAAAACGGTGTACGTGTCGTTCTCGTTTTCGATGGTGCTAACCTGCCTGCCAAAAGAGAAACCAACGCTGCTCGCAATCAGTAAGCCTTTATCTACTATTAAACAGTCTGTTTTTTTTTATAACCAATCGGGTTCGCCTATTTAATTGCTTCAGATTGAGACTTCTCATAATTACGTTTGAACAATTTACATTCATGACAGTATCCTAATAGTCTGCAGGTTCCGGCAGTACCGTAATGCTTTTAATATCAGTCTCTTCTGCTAGGGCAGCCTTTTCTTTTTATGTTTTTTAGGCGTCGCAAGTCCATGAAGGAGCAAGGCAAAAAGCTGGCAGCGGAGGGTAAATTTAAGGAGGCTGCCGACTGCTTTCGATTGGCTACGGAGGTTACGTTCGACATGGTTGCCGACGTGATCAAGGTACTTATACGCAAATTCTCTGCCTTCACTCGCGTCACGTTTTTCTTGAAGGCTTGCCAGGGTTTACCCAACGTATCTTGTTTGGTGGCCCCTTACGAAGCAGACGCTCAACTGTGCTTCCTTAGCCAGACAGGGCTCGTGGACGTCGTAATTAGTGAAGATTCCGATCTCATTCCTTTTGGGTGCACGAAGGTTCGTTTTTTGCTAAATTGGCTTACCATTTGCCGCAACGTATAGCTGTAAAGGTTATGTTCAAAATGGACATCTCCGGAAGCGGTCAACTGTACGAACGAGACAAGTTGCACTTGGCGTTGCAAGTAACCATTGAGAAGTTCGACTTTGCGAAGTTTCGTAGAAGCTGCATACTTTCCGGCTGCGACTATGTCAGCAACTTGCCGGGAATAGGTATCAGGAAGGCGATAAAATTTTTTAACAAAGTAACTTCGGATGATCCAAGAAAGGTTCTCTCGATCCATAGTCTCTGTGAAGACGTTAAGATCATGTATCTATGCTTTCAGTTTCTTAAGATGATTCCTATGTACTTACGGATGCCAAAGCTGGTGGTCACCGAAGAATATATAGAGCGCTTCATTGAAGCTGAAAATACGTTTCTCTACCAAGTTGTATTTGATCCCAACAAACGTTATCAGGTGCCTTTGAATCCTTATCCGGACGGCGTAGACTCGTCTAATTTTCCCTACGCTGGCTGGTAGATCTTCTTAAGCTCTTATTCTTAATCATTTTACTTAGCTGTCGCTTTACAGTAACAGCCAAGCAGAAGTGGCTATATTATTAGCAGCTGGAAGCTTGAATCCACACAACATGAGCCCGCTATCGCTGCCTGTACAACCGCAACCTGAGGAGGTACATTAAGTTCTGCGTAGCCACTGCGTAATAGTCATTATGGCCTCTTGATTCCATAAGCGATTACTGTAGCTTGTTACAGAAGAAAAGCTCATGATTATCAAGCACAGTAGCCTTAGTTCGAGCTCGTTGTTAAGATTTTAAATTTTGTTTCAGTCTCCGACGTCCATATGCTCCAATGGCTTGGACAAATCTTTAAAACATTCGAGAACTTCAACATGCGCTTTTGTATTCCAGACGAGGGCGCAAAACGTCGTTTGCAATGGTTAGACTTGGACATTGTAGTTTGCTTTCAACTTTTCCCGGTCTCCTTCTTGTAGGCGACAGCGTAAGGAATGCAACAACGGAACAAGTGCTTGGCAGTGATACGAGTCTGAATTGCGAGAGCTACAGTATGTATCTGTCCGAATCTGCTGATGATATCGCGTACGGGTCGGAGAGAGATATTGACAGTCCCTTCTCCTCCGTTGGATCAGCCGTCCATCAGACAAAGTCATCTGACGTGGTCAGATCAAGTTATTTTGCAAACAGTTGCGAACTGGCGCCACGAAAACGGTTCAATCCCTTCAAAGCGCTCTCCGATACCAATCTGGTTAAAGTTGATTCATCCGATGACGTAATGTTCTCTTCTCTACCCGAGCCGGCGCATCAAGAACATTTTTGCATTACCGGACGAACGTCATCTCAAGGAACTGTTAGGAATAGTAGCGAGTACGGTATACCAAATAAGGCGAGGAGAAGCAACGTTGCATCTAGGAATTTGTTCCAGTATTTCAAGAGCGAGTCTTCTCGAGAAAATTAACTGCCTTGGGATCTCTTGTTGCCCACTTGTTTATTTATGGTTATTAAAATCTGAATGTTTTGCCGCAGCAGCGCCTTTCATTGAATTCCTATTGGTCAAGACCAACGTTATACCGAATATCATTTTTTCTACACTTGTTTCAGGGCCGTCAATGCATTGCCATGCTCGGTAGGTATCGCATGTTATTTTCCTTAAATTAAGAAAGCATGCATTTGTGCGAAACTTTATAGCGTATAGGGTCATCTACCCTTGCGGCTAATGCGCTGCCGAACTTCCAAAGATGATTCCGATGAAGGCGAAGGCCTTAGATTATCCGCAGGCATACTAACAGCCTTGCTTGAAGCTTTGTTACTCATCTGCACCCTCATTCTTATGAGGTAAGTGTTGTTGCCTTTTATAGATTGCTAACACAGAGTAACGATAAGGCGTTAGCTCTCCTTGAATGAATATTATTTTGAACTGCGTCAGCTGAAGTTCAACCTCTCCAGCGCAGGTGTTCAGAACAAAGCGCAGCGGTATTACCCTTCGCTTTAGCGTAGGGCTGACCAACACGTCCAGTTCGGCTATAGTGAACGTGCCAGCCGTAACGGAAAGCGCAAGGCCCGCCCGTCCACTTGAATAACGCATGGTTACACGGTTGTCTGTGCCGGCCTTCGGCCGGCACAGA
>KN538427.1:71133-89039 GCA_000797535.1 Trichuris suis
CGGCCGGCACAGACAACCGTGTAACCGGCAAAGACAACCGCAAAGGTCCACTTATCTTAATAGTCTGTTTGGATCTGAGCCACTAAGGCTGAAACACGTAATCCCGAATAGACCGACGTTCCGAATACTCATATTGTCGAACAGAAGGAAATACACGAACGGCCGGAACCTTTGCACTTGAAGGAGCCCTGAACGAGCCGAAATCCCGAACGTCAAATTTTAGGTATGGCTCGGGAGTCCAGAAAGGCAAACAAGGAGCCCTGACGCTCATCTACAGAGGCGCAAAGTGAGAAACAAGACCGCGATACAAAGATATCTTCCTGGTCGAAAGGTGCTCCTTATTTAGTAACAGTAACTATGGAATACAGCCACTTGGCGTATGCCTTTGCTCATGTTGACTTCTGAACCATCTCCGCAGTTTGACTTTCGGGATTTGGGCTCATTCAGGGTGTTTTTGGGTACTTGTCCCTTCTGGCCCTTCTTCGTCTTATGACAGCCACCTCGTCAGTTTTTAGTGAGCATTGAGCAGCAGCAAAGTTTCACGTCCTTTGGCTCGTCTTTTTTCATACGCTGAGGGTGTAGACTCCCAAACAATGGAAGGATGTATTCAGATGTTAGCTAAAGACCTTCGTTCTTTCGTTGGGAACTGTTTTTCGAAAGCGTAATATGTGTAGGCGGCAATTGTTGTAACTTTGTTCGCAGCGTTCGGCGCGTAGTTTTAATTTTTTCTTCGAACAGAGAATTGCTTCCTCTGCCGAATGTAATGTTAATGATCCGCTCAAGTTAAAGTGGCAGTTCGTCCTTTCCGCTTGCTAATGAATGAAGAGCAAGAATGGGCGAAGCCAACGAAGCCTTTGCGCATTCATCTATTTTATCTTGTTGCGGTAAAGCGTTGTACCTACGCTATTTATTCATAAATTGATTATTGGAGTCTCTTATCAGACATTGAGCATCTGTGTAATTCGCTTAATGTTTTCTTACGGAAGTTTTATCATCTAAGTAGTTCATGCGTGCTGACGCGTGTAATTAAATGGCGGCAATCTTGCAAGGATATTCAAATGAGGCATAACAACACTTTATTACAACTAATAAGTAATCAAAATGCAGTAATAGGAGTTGAAGTGGCAGCCAAGTTTTCTCAATGTTGCACTATGTTGTGTCATTACTATCGAGCTGCTAACGGCTGCACGAGTATCAACTCAACGTCAGCCGTTGAGCAATTTGGGCAGCGGATGCACAACGGTGCGCATAAATTATTTAACAGGTGATCAGTAGGCACATTGTAGTACGTGAGCTGAGAAAAGGCAAATTTCCTTTGCGCGGCACATTTTTCCATATGACAGCAACGAATGACCATTTGCAGTTCATAGAAAGCATCAATCTGCTACTAAATGTTATTCTTATTAATTATTTATATTGTTGTTGTTGTCCTTATTATAAAAAGCGGAAAAGCATTCATAGGGGGACGTAGTACAATTAGAAAGCAGTTCCTTTTGTTAGTTCGTCTTTACGCTCTGTTCGAATTTTCCTAAATGCTTCATTTTCTTTTTCGCGCTGAAGTCTGGGAAAATCTAATTGATTGCTTTATTGTTGAAGTCTTACAATGTTTTATTCATCTGTCATCGTTAGCCAATTTCTTGCACGTCTTATATGCAGCTGTAATATTTTCTTCAGCATGTCTGTTCGCATAATATTAATAGTATGACAATTGTTCGTTGTTTTGAGCTGATGGCAACTTTTGATAGATGTTTTCCTATCACTGCTACTATTCATAGGTTGTGGCTTTTCTGCTTCTATTAATAATAGGGTCATTTCACTGCTTTTTAATTTCTCTGAAATTATCATAAGCCAAGCCTAAGAGATAACCTTAAATGTAACTCTTTCATTTCCCTTTATGGAAATCCAATTATCTTGTTATCTTGTTTACATCTTTAAGGCTTATGCGGGTGTACTTGCAACCGAAATTATAGCTTTGCCTTCACGATGTTCTTCCCATGAAAAGCTGAAGTTAAAAGCGTAATTGCATGAGGGACCTACAGAGCTTGTTGGTACGCAACATTGCCTTGTCTGTACCCATAGTAACATTATATGCTCGTACGCTGGAGCATGTACATCTAAAATCATTGAAATACAAAATTTCTGATTATGCCTGCCATGTCATTTGCATTTATAGAAGATATGAATTTTATACGTCTGCAGCAACTTCGATAAATTCAAACCCTATTCGGAAGGGTCTGTTGATTAAAAGCAACCGACAGGAGGGTGTTTGTTCTTTTGAAAGGGTTTATGCAAATTGCGACTGTTTAAACCGTTCGTATGAATTGGGAAGTTCTCTGCTAAGAAAAACTAAAGTGTTCGCACGATGGCTCTTTTCCCTGATGATCTCTTACTGTAAGGTACCTCTGCTTTCTACATTATCTATATTTAGTGCTATGCTTGAACAGCAAAACAGTTTGAGCTGCCTCAATAGCTTTAAGAAGTGGTCGTCTTCTTAAGTAGAAAGAATTCGCAGCGTTTCCTTAATGGCAGTGATTAACAGCCGCGGGAAAGCCCATTTCGCTCTATAGGATTTAATGAGACTTTCATTTACTACCAGCGAACGATAAGACTGTTTCTTCGGTTCGTCATCGGAACATTTAGAGTTGGCCACTTTGCGGGCAGAGCCGAATAGGATGAACTGCACGTTTCATTTCTATGCGCTAAGCACAACGTACTGTTAATACTACTCAGCGTTAGCGCAATAATCGTTGATCTGTAATATCCAACTAAACGAGCGGCCATCCCATGCAAAGCAGCCCAAGTATAGGTTTTGTCTATAAATGGGCATAGTTTGTCTTCTTCTTACGGTGACAACGCGTTTTTGAGAAAGCAAATATGAAATGATTCTTTATTCTTTAATCCGGAGCTTTCGGGTGCGCTCTTCACCCGTCATCAGCGGTCCGGGTGAAGAGCGCACCCGAAAGCTCCGGATTAAAGAATCATTTCATATTTGCTTTCTCTACAACGGGTTGTCACCGTAAGAAGAAGACAAACTGTGAGACTCTGTACACCCGTTACAAAAAGCTACGTATTCCAAGCTATAAATGGGCATGAAAGCTTACCGAATGAACTTAATGAACCATTAATGATACATCGTTCTTTTAAAGTTGGTATTTTGTAAAAGTTTTATACTTTATCTCGCGTAAGATATTATTTCTTTTTTTGTATGTATACTAACCTCAGCAACGCTCGTTCATGTTGCGGTCGCGCGGTCAAAATTGAAGCAAAGGGTACCAGTCGCGCCAAGGTACCATCAGTACGTATGCCGGTTGTTTTGCTGAGCTCCCCATTCGCCCAGCACACACTTGCCTGATCGAGAAGCGCGTTGCTGTTTTTCTTTTCTTTCAATTGAGACATTATAGCGTCGTTCTATTGTGTCGGCGTTGAATTGCTTCAATTCACCTCCTTTGCTTTTGGTGTTGGCACTTGGCCATCTTTAAAAAAAGAATGCGCGTTTCGCAAATCGACTCTCTCTTCCTACTATCAGGCTGATAGAGATCGGATGGTTTGAAAAAGTATAGCCATGTCTATGAATAGAAAAAGTTGTCCATTCTTTTTACGCTCTTAGAGAGGCACGTTCGCAGTTCCTAGCGTTGCGTGGCTTTTTGTTGTTGACGCTTCAAGAGCTCTCTTCCGGATTTTGAATTTATGACCTGGCGCCAATCAACCCTACGTACGCCGAAGGGCGCTTGACGCGCTTTGTCAAACGGCAACAACTTCGTGAGGCGAAAATTCTTGAAGAGATGCCCAATTCTTTAAAATACATTATGATTTGAACATTGATCGTGGCGATGCCTTTTGCGAATGTTCGCCATTGGCGTCTCCTCTTAGATCATTCAGTACACTTTTTACGCTTTTTGACAAGCAAAATAACCATCGTTTTTCCAGTGACTCACCTGACTACAACCCAACATAACGATGGTCATAGGCGTTGTTGGCATCTGTGCAAAAGAGCATACTGCATAGTGGTGTGCGTGTTTTCCATGATTTGTTGGAGTTTCAACGAGATAATGCGACGCTTTGCTTGTGCCCGGCCATTGCTTGGCGGTGTGTTTTTTTTGAAAACGGCAATTTCGAAAAGTTTTCCTACGATGATGATGAGGTCAGCTGATTTTGAAGCGCGCGTGCCACCTTTTGCTTTGTGAGCCGGCAAAGATGATGAGGACGGCGGCCATTGCTAGAAGAGAAGAAACGCTTGTGTCTTCTCAATGCTTGCTGCTCCATTGGCGACCTCTACCTTGCTGCTCCTGTCAGTCAAACGCGAACGTGTGTAGAGCACGAGTCACAACGAAAACGGGGGACAAAAGAGGTTTTGCCTATCCGTTACGTTCCTATTCACGCCCTTAATCATAGAGTCGTTCCTCAAGGGGCGATCAACCTTGCTAACTGGCAGCCTTCCTTCTCCTTTGGTCATGAGCTAACCAGGAGCTATCGATTCCTCAGTGCTGACTCGAATGTGCACATTAATGAGGGCAGTCTGAAAACAGGCAAAGAGGCAGTCAAGTCAATTTTGCGGCTCGCATCGATCCTTAATTTTTCTTGGCCCCTCGTGAGCCCTGCGAGTAGGATGTAGAAGTGAGCACAACGACCGAAGAGTTAGCTACTTCCGCGACCTCCGGAGAGTGGCGCGCTAGTTGGCACCTAGAAAGCGTCGATGCCCGCCCGCTAACCGCTTTGTACCTATACCGCATTGGCCAAGATGCTCCAGCCGGCTTGGATAGGACTCCAGTTGGAGTTATGATTAAGCAGCGACAACTGATGCCTGCAGCTATGGGACCTCGTTGGCGCTTTATCGCGGACAACGGGTGACAAGAGGGAGCAACTGTGTTTAGAGCTGAGCATCGCGCCGCCAACGTTGAAGATACGCGCAGCCCATGCATCTTTGCTAGTGAATGACAAGAAGAAGAGCAATCGAAAGGCCATCGCCAATTTCGCCATTTTGCCATCTTGCTTCTCCAAGTGGCGTTTGCCGTTCAAAGGCACGGAGTAAGGAAGGATGCCTGCAAAGCGTTTATCCGTTCGTCTACCGGCGGCGACCCCTTGATTCAATCATGGGCGCTCGGTGGGCGGCTCCATGGCTTCTGCTCTCGCAGCTGATCTTTGGCTGCTCGTTTCTCCTCTGCTCAGCAATGCTGTGCGACTTTGAGTCACCATGCTCGTGGCATTTCGAGCCCCCCACTGGTGATAACAGTTTTCGCATAGTTTCCGGAACGGAAAAATCCGGCCAATCAGGTATCCATCACGCAACCTATGTTCCCATACGTACTGAAGCCACTGCAGGTCATTACGCCTACTTTGGTACATCGAAGAATGAGGAGACAGTTGCCAAGGTGGTTAGTCCATTCTATCAACATACGGTAACCCATTGCAAGTTGAAATTCCAATATCGTCTGCACGGTATGCCAAGAACGGAATTGGTTGTCGTTCTGGAAAGCTTGCCGGACCGGTCGAACTTAACTAGACCACCAATGCAGCTAAAGACGTTCCCTTCGAAGGCTGGACTTGTTTCCAAGTATAATTTGACGCGTAGCTTGCTTGGTCCGCTCGTAGCTTGAACCGTTGCGCACCCATAGGTGGGCTGAAGAGGTGGTCAGCATTGGTCAATTTCCTTGGCCAATGAGGATCCGTCTTGAAGCGTGGCTAAACAACAAGCGCTCCATAGCTCAGGTTGATTATTCGGCCGATTGTATGATAGATAACATCAATTTGGTCGACTGCGAGGGTAAGCTCCCTAGCCGATTGCAGCGCCACCTATGCCAGCTAGTCACCTTTTCAGAAGAGGTGTATCAAAGCGACACGTGCCTCAGCAATCGAACGGAAAAGTACCGCTGTCAGTCGAACAAGGCGTGCATAGAATGGGACCAACTGTGCGACATGAACGTCGACTGCTACGGAGGGGAGGACGAGGATTTGTCGGCTCACAATTGCAGTAAACAAGTTTTTTTCGGTTGCCCAAAAAGCTTGTCGTCATTTCAGGCCGAGTGCCGCCCAGTGCTCGATGCAACTTTGAAAATGGCACTTGTGGCTGGACAAGCACGTCGGACAGCGAATTCCGATGGAGACGAGTGAACGTCACCCATCGGCGACGTATAGAGAAGGACGGCGATCGCGCGTTGGCCATTTCCGATCACACAATGCGCAACTCTTCCGGTTGGTTGCGCAAGCGCTTACAAAGAACGTATACCCGAGGGAATTGGTTTAAATATTTTCAGGTCACTTCATGTACATAGAGCCGGGTAATAGCGAAAAAATGCTTCGCGCCTTTTTTACTAGTCCGCGATTTCCGCCCATGTCCAAGTCGGTCGGCGACCCTTCTTCGCCCTTCTTTCAGCAATGTAGGGTACGGGCGGCTCTCGCACGCGGCATACCAAAGCATGCAACTTATAAATCTTGTAGATACGATTCTTCTTTCATCATTTCGGTCGTGACTGGCATTCCGTCTTTTTGTTCGTCGTCTCGCCGCATGGAACTGTTCGACGAAAAATATGGGAAGGCGATAAAAGCCTTCCTACGGTAGCTGATCAGCATGGCTATTATTGGCATCGCGTTTCCGCCGTTATTCCTTACCAGGAGAATGAGTAAGCTTTCCGCGAAGCTATGAAAAGTTAAGACGATCCGTTTCAGCTATGCACTGCAGTTCGTGGCTATTCGAATGGCCATTTTCCATGGCAACTTTGGGCTTGACGACATTTCGCTAACCCCGCAGTGCTTTCTAAATGGTATACGGCCTTCAGTAGAGACACTTTGGCCATTGAACTGCTTTCTAGAAGGCGGCTATACGGATGGTGGCTTACTGCCAACCGTATACAACTTTAGCAGTTGCGGTGCCGTTGGAGCCATTGGACCAGAGCAGGGCATGTGCGACGAAGCGTACAATGGAACCGCCGTTGAAGTCAAGGTGCTTGAATCGCGCAACAGGCAGGGTATACAGAGTTGGAAGGTGCCCACAACTGGCGAATATCTGTTAGTTTGCGAACGACTCAAAAAGTGGGCCCCCTCATGGTTGTCATGTTTTAGGCTTGTAGCCGCGGGTGCCTCAGGTGCCAAGCTGGTCAAGGATGACGTGAGCACCATTAGGCCTAACGGTCACAGTGGCGCTGTCGTTGAGGCGGCGTTTAACTTGACTAAGGGCGACCAACTTTGGATTGCCATTGGTCAGACTGGGCAAAATCCATGCCAGACCGCTGCGGCATCTCGTGGGCCCAATGTTAGTTTGTTAGCTTAGCGTAGCTGATCCTCTAATGGTCGTCAGTTTAGATGGCTTCCATTGTTGGCTGTTCGGATGCGTTTCTGTCTAGGCAGATGGGTTCCCTGGACCCTAACGATGTTCCAGCTGGTGCCGGAGGAGGCGCCACTTTTGTAGCCAGGGTATTCTTGCTTCCAAATTCGTAGAACGTACCTTAGGCTATTTTGAACTTTAGCTAAATTACACTGGCCAGTATATGAGTGAACTATTGCTAGTGGCAGCCGGCGGCGGTGGTCAGTACGCGTCCGGTGGACCTACCAACGATTCGTACGGAAGAGCTGCGACTTATGCCCGCTCAGCCAACTCGGGAGCAAGTCTGTTTCATGGACCGAGGCTCATATCCGGCGGCGGGGCAGGAGTTGAATACCTATACTCACGCGTGCCTTTGCACTCGTCGCTTGACGGTCGACTGTTCGCCTCTGGTCCTCGCGGCGGAGTTTGCGGTAGTAGTACGGAAGGCTTTAAGGCGTCCGGCGGCTTTGGGGGAGGCGGTCCTTCATGCGGACCTGCCGGCGGAGGTGGTGGTGGCTTCGTCGGTGGTGACGGAGGCAACTTTTCGCACGGAAAAGGCGGCTGGTCTTTCAGCTCAGCTCCATCAGCCGTATTCAAGCCTGACCAAAATCCTCGCTCCGGATATTTGTACATATATCCATGCGCAAAGCAGTGTACTCATCAGAGTATCTGTCGATTCGTTGGTCGAACTCAGGTTTGCGTTTGCCCCAACGGGCAATTTCTCAATGCATCCGACGCTACGTGTCAAGGTAGGTTGTTAATTTGAATTCCCGCTTTTCAAATAATCAACAATTGCCTTAAGTGGATGAACCTTCGTCAATTGTTCCCTCCGGCAAAGGAATCACTAGTCAAGAGAAGCTGTTCATAATTGTCATCTTTGCCTTTAGCATTGTTATTGTTGCTTGCATAGTGGCCTTCTTTATAAGTAAGAAAGTTGCTGTTTCGACTTTGTTTAAATTCGTGTTGCTTTAGTATTCCGCAGAAAATGCCTTTCTCGTAAAAGCGACAAAAATGGTCTTGCTGTCATCAACACGGCAGACATGCCGTTGGATCAACTGTTCACTAGGAACTTTCATACCGAGTTCAATCCGAACTACGAATTCTTTGGCAACGGCGATTACAGCCTTAAAGATCTGAAGGAGATTCCTCGTTGCTGCGTTATTCTTACTCGGTACAAGCTTTACCGCCCTTTTCGGGATTCGCTCTCAGTTTAATGTTTTTTCTTTTTAGCGCTCTTGGGCAGGGCGCATTCGGTGAGGTGTTCGAAGGGACCCTGATCGGTCTTTGTCCAGATATTGACGGGTTACCGGTTGCTGTCAAGGTGAGAAAGACGCATCCAACTCTTAGTAATGCATAAAGACCAGCAGGTCACGTGGCAATAGGTTATAACTTTTCGCGCCCTTCTTGAGACGTGCGTAAACAAGTTGAGAGCAGCTGTAACATTATTCAAATTTATTTGAGAGACACGAGTTTAAGCTGCTTATGCAGCGGTGCCGTTAAGGTTAAGTGCGAGTTTTGTTTTGCCTCAATGACGTCGTCGAAAGGAAAGCTACTGATGTAATGGTCCTAATCGGTGCGACTTGGCAGCTTCAACGCCAACGCTTGGCATGAAAAGGGAAGCTGGCAAAAGCTTACATGCATGCCGTTACGTAGATTCCGGAGGGCACGAGCAGTTAGAATTCCATATGATGACAAAGATTTGGCCTAATTTGCATGAGCTGAGAAATAAGTCCAAAAACAAGCCGGTCCGACATTGCTACAATATTGCAAGTAAGGTTCAAGTGCGTTGAAGCTCTGCAAGGCCTTCATAACGTTTGATTCATGCGAAGAGATGGCGTTAGGCATAGCCAGTAGAGGAAACCAAATTGTCCTCGTGCTTGCCTTTAGACTGCTCTTCCAATATGGGGAAGTTTGAACAAAGTACGCCCATGTTTTCCAGCACAGCTAAAGCCGACCGAGGTGTACTCGCAACTCTCGGATGGACTTGAATGCTGCAGCTATCTCAAATTTGCTTGTTTAAAATTGCAGCCCTTCGTTTAAACATTCAAAATTCGTACCTGCTTATACTTAATAGTTCTCGATTACAGTAGGCAGTGAAAAAACGGAAAAATCTCTGCAAAATGAGAACTTTCTTAACTGCTGCTCAAAAGATTGCTTCCGTTAGCCCAATGAGTCTGAAAAAAAGGAAATTCAAATTACCCGCTAGTAGCAGTGCAGTATTATTTAATTACGGGTTCGTTTTCGGGATATCATGCTTTTTACGAGGTCACCTGCACCCCGTGACAGTAAACACGCTGTTGCACTTGTCATATTCGTCAAAATTGATTTAACGTAATCTCACTTGCTGTAATGCCTTGTAGTATCCGCAAATCCCGAATGAATTGGCCTTGAAGACTTTCCTAGTTTATACAGTCTATAAATTTTGAAAGCCACGTTATTTTAAGGCAGAGAGTTGAGCATGCTTGCAAACTGCTTTTCTGGTTGCGTTTTAAGCTGTTTCATGCTTTGTGGTCACTTTTGTGTACTTATTAGCATATAGAAATTTTCAAAATACTTTTAAATTTTGTCCTTGAGCTTTTGCGGAACTCCATAATCATATTCAATGGCCTCTTCTTTGCGTAAACAATACGTTGACGCTTAAGTTGATATGTTGAACAGCAGTTGAAGCGGGTGTCATTGCATCCGTCGACATATCAGCTTTACCTGTGCTTGTCTGTGATGTTTGTTTATTGTTGCAATGACGGATGCACTTGCGTTTTCCATGTTTTGCAGACTCTTCCCGAGTACGCATCCGAGCAAGCGCAAATGGATTTTCACATGGAAGCGGTTATTATGAGGTTCGAATAGGCCCCCCTTCCCGTCCACTCACGTTCTTACTGTAGCCTATTGTTTTAGCAAATTTCAGCACCGCAACATCGTTCAGTTCCACGGGGTCTGCTTTGAAAAGATGCCTCGCTTTATTGTTTTGGAATTGCTGGCGGGCGGCGATCTGAAAACCTTCCTACGCGAGAGCCGCCCAAAGGAGGTGAGCAGCGCAACTTAAGTTTATCGTGCTTCTACGGATTCGATAATTTCTTTACATAGGGGAAACCGTCCGATCTAGAAATGTTTGATCTGCTTCAAATCGCCTTGGACGTGGCGCGAGGTTGCAAATACTTGGAGGAGAACCATTTCATCCATCGAGACATAGCCGCCCGCAACTGCCTGTTGACGACGAAGAGCAAATCTCGGGTTGTTAAGATAGCCGACTTTGGTATGGCTCGAGACATATACCGGTAGGGATTTTTTGTTTGATGACGTCATCAATTGCTTTGCACTGGTCATTTTTAGCGCTGACTATTACCGCAAGGGAGGAAAGGCCATGCTGCCCGTCAAATGGATGCCTCCCGAGGCTTTCCTGGACGGCATATTCACTAGCAAAACAGACGTCTGGTCGTATGGTGTTCTTTTATGGGAAATATTCTCTCTGGGCTATATGCCCTACCCTGGAAGAGGGAACCAGGAAGTGATGCAGCTTGTAACCGCCGGCGGAAGGCTTGAATGTCCCACGGGATGTCCCATTAAAATGTACATATTCTTTGTGTTTTAGAAAAATGGTAATTTCTTGCTTTAAGATATCAAGTCATGACGCATTGTTGGAACACCATATCGGAATCGAGACCAAACTTTGACGCGATTATAAGTCGCTTGGAATCGTGTATGCACGACCCGTCCATATTAGCCTTGCCGTTGCCTTCGGTCATGAAGCCGTGCCTGACTGTCGACATTGATCCGGTGGAACAAAAAATGTTGTCCTCTCAACGGGACGAGCTGCAGCAGAAGAACGAAGAAGTGCTGAAGAACGGTAAGCGGCATTTTGGAAAGTGTGTTGGTCGGCCGCAGCTTGAATGCAGTAGATTTTAGTGACCGGCATCAATCCGGATCTGTACCCGCCCTACCAAAGGCAGTCGATTGTGTTCGGTTCTTCACCCACTCAGGGCAAGACGCCCTTCGAGTTTCCCGACCTTGACAGCCAACAGCCGCTCATCTGATTAGCGCCGGCATTGTTGCGACCCTCCCACGCAGTCGGTCGCGTCCCGTGATTCTCCTTTTCTTGAGCGGTGTTGCTGCTGTTTGTCGATGCCGCTTCGCCTTTTGCAAATGTTTTCGCCGAATGCTCAGTTGTTGCAATGTTCCAACGTTGCTACACGGTGTAAATTACTTCTTACAATTCTTTCTGGTCTTAACGCGTTAACAATCGAAAGGTAAGCGGGAAAACGTTGATCATAGCACTATCTCCCTTCGGGATATCTTTCCGTAGGTAGATAACCAATACTTTGGCTAATAATGAATAATATGCTTTGTAGGATTGACCAAGGCATTATGCATTGCTTTAGACCAAGTCAGCTGAAAGAGCTGTGGTCCGCGGACGCTTTCAAAGTTCTTTCTTACAGTAACACAAAAGAGAAGGGTGCATGTTTTTGAATTCAGTTTAGTTGGGTGTTGACTTCATGCCTGCTTGAAGTTGGTCATACGACTGAATTGTTGTTCGTCTCTTAGCCTGGCGTCTGAGGGTCGAACATTGAAAGCCATGCTTAAGCAAACAGAAGGCACTTGACATGCCAGTATCCGGTTTACGTAAAAAACAATATATTCATCGGCAACCATTAAGGCATTTTAGTCACATTGCTCATTGAGCAAGCGAATCTATCATTAGGAAGACTATTTGCACTTATACCAAGCGTAGCGACAGAATTAGCGGGGCAGTGCAGCAGGCTCGCTGGCCGCAGTAGTTTTCAATGGTGAACAAACTCGTCCGATGACACAACTGGTCACATGTGAAATCAGGATTCAAGGGCTGCCGCATTTTCTAAAACATCACTAAACTGGATTGCGCTCTTTTCTCAGTTCACCTCCGCCTCATTCACTCGCAAATGCCTCTCGCAGGCGCTGCTGCTAAGGTAGCTACTTAGTGTGCGCATTCGAAAGGATGGACATGGAGAAAGATCCATCGTGGAAGTATCTCCGTCCACCGGTAGATATTACCGTCAGCGTAAGTGCCCCACAACTATCTTTTCAAGCACTAGGAAGATATTGATTATAGGATGATAAGAAAAAATACCACAGCAAACGGTCATGCTGGATCCCAGATCCGTCGGAAGGTTTTGTTGGTGCCCGCATTAGGTCATCCAAGGGTGATCAGGCGGTCGTCGTTACGGACAATGGAATAGAGGTTTGCTTTAGCGGACCGTCATGCGCCAACAACGGTGAACAATTTTGGAGTTTTGTAGAAAACTGTGAAGAAAGAAGAATTGCAAGAGATGAACCCGCCGAAATTTGAAAAGGCTGAGGATATGGCCAACCTAACCTTCCTGAACGACGCAAGCGTGCTGCACAATCTCCGTCAGCGCTATTATTCCATGCTCATATACGTCTGTATACCATTTGATGGGCTGTCGTCAGCTTTGGTCATTTTGTAGACTTATTCGGGATTGTTCTGCGTCGTAATCAATCCGTATAAGAATTTGCCAATATACACGGAAAGCGTGATTCGAATGTACATGGGAAGACGAAGAAGCGAGATGCCTCCCCACCTTTTCGCCATATCAGACGAAGCCTATCGCAACATGATGCAAGGTAACGCCGCTGCTGCTTTGGCCTTAAACTTAGCTGTAGTTCACTAATTCTTATCCAACAGTTTGGTTTATTCTAGTAATAATAAAATAATAATACTTTGAACTGCGAGGAGCCTTGGTCGTCCCAAAAGTTCATTTAGCTAAAGAGGGACCAAAGTAAGCTGACAGATCGCTATGCCAAACTGAATTGCATAGCGCATAGCTCTGAGCTGTTCGACGACTTATTCAAATTAAGCAGCAATTGATTTGTAAGTCATTAATGCTATCGGTAGTGGAATTGTTGATGCTCACTTTGTTGCATAGGTTATTCGCAGAATTGAAATGTGGCCACTTGCCAAGAGAACAGGTTTTAAGCGACGCTGGGGGCAACTTAGCGGTAACATGTTATAAGTGCTTTCTTTAAATAGACACGGGTTATTTGCATAGTCGCAGGAATTCAAACAATTTTTACCGAGCATTGCACGTGACAATTTGAGGAGTAAAGTGCGAATAGTTTTTAAGTACGCCTTCTTAAGGGCATGCTTAAACTGGCGGAGGGAATGCCGATATATCTAAGCAGTTGTGTAGCGGCGGATTGAAACCAAAAGGAGAAAGGTAATTTCGACCAAGCATTTCCTGTATAACTTAAGAGAATTACGAAAATGTACGTCGACGACAAGGACGGAGGAGTCCTTCAAAGCGATGCGATGGCGGTCAGAATCCCGAAAGGTCTAAATCCCGCACAGGTCAAAATCCCGAAGGGTCGAAATCCTGCATAGGTCATAATCCCGAAGGGTCGAAATCCCGCATGGGTCAAAATCCTGATAGGTCGAAATCCCGAGTAGGTCGAAAATGCACTGTAAAGTGTGGCCTTGTCTCCGTTGTGCATTGGCATCTAGTTTTCCTCTAGTTTTGTTAACTGGGTTGATCTCTTTACCTTCTTATGATTAGTAAAAATATTGCTCTGCTGAAAAAATACCAGCTGCGTTCATAGGTGAGCCGCAAATGCTGAAGGAGTCATTTCGACTAATCCAAAACTAGAAGATGCCAATGCGCAACTGAAACAAGGCTTTACAGTGCATTTTCGACCTATTCGGGATTTCGACCCATGCGGGATTACGACCTATCGGGATTTTGACCCATGCGGGATTTCTACCCTTCGCGATTATGACCCATGCGGGATTTCGACCCTTCGGGATTTTGACCCTAACCCCCCTCAAAGTTCTATGTCTCTCCCCCGCAGTCACGTGTATAATATGTTGACATTTTCAGTTTTCATGACAGAGGTTACGATGTGCAAAAGAAAAGCAAGAAAGCGTCATAGGGTTACGACGACAGCCCTTTCTTACTTTTCTTAGTTTTTCGTCAAGCATGCACACCGTAGCCTCTACCATGGAATATTATACGCCCTATATTCAATATTTCTTGTTGATTGTATATCTTTTAACAAAAGAGGTCAATACTTGGTCAATCAGAAGGATTATTAGGTTCTTCTGCTTCAGCAGCGTTCCTTACGGTGGGTGCTATTCGTGTACTGAAGTAGTTTTGTAGTTGGCATTTTTTGTTTGCCAGTGCAGTTATCCTCCAACTGAAGTGCACTCGAGCTGTTTGAACTCGTTTTTCAAGTCACTGTAGCACCGGAAAGTTTTTTTCGTAGAGGCTTTTCCATTTCGTCATGGTTTGCTCGTTTCCAGCTTGCGCTTACGACGACGACAACAACAAAGTGCTTCCTTCAAACTGAAAGCAGTTTCATCGTTTCGCTGTTCTCAAAAAGCGCGCTGGCAGAAGACTGACCTTTGCTATGTCAGAAAGGAGAAACGCAGTCGTGTTCAATATTCCTTTTATGCATTGCAACAATCTGAGATCAATTTTTGAGATTTAAATGTTGTTCAGCGTTAGATATGCATATCATTAGTAGTGATAAGCAAAGGAGACGGTTTCCTTTTGCGGCAGCGTTTTTTGCCTACTTATTTCCCGTCAGTCAATTTAACGATAGAATCATTTGCTTCTCAAATTATTACGGCTCCATTGCTGCTATGACAGGGTTATGCAAATATAAAGAATATAAAACATACGAGATGTGAGTATTAGGGGTTATTTCAAATGTTCTACGATCTCTCTGTCATCAGTTAACGTCGTTCCTGGCTGCCCTGTTTGTTGCTACGTTACCATGCTCATATGAGCAAGCTCAATGAGATCTCTGCAATATAGCATGTTCGCCTCGCGGACAATAGCTTGCCAACAGAATAATGATGCTAAGTCAGTCAATACTTTGGCTATACGAAGAAGTGGGAGCATAACTTTGCAAAAAGCGCGCGCAGCATATGTCATCCCGTGGTGTTGGCTAAGAATTCAAATTTTTTAGATAAAGAAAATCAGAGTATCTTAATCACCGGTGAATCAGGCGCTGGAAAGACGGAAAATACGAAGCGAGTGATTTCCTACTTTGCTACGGTGGGTGCAACCCAATCGGCCAGAACAAAAGCCGGCAAAAAAGTCGTTAAGTCGCATATAGGCTTAATTAAACGTGCTCGTAGCTCAACTGGTTGCAGGCCACGCTGGAAGAGCAGATTGTTAAGACGAATCCCGTTTTGGAAGCGTTTGGCAATGCCAAGACTGTGCGAAACAACAATTCGTCCAGATTTGGAAAGTTCATACGGATCTACTTCAATGGACACGGCAAGCTGGCCGGCGGAGACATCGAGCATTGTGCCTATACGTAATATATGCGCAAACAGTTAGGCATTTGCCAATGCTTTTCAGATTTATTGGAAAAATCACGAGTTATCAAACAAGCTCCGGGCGAACGCTGTTTTCACATTTTTTATCAACTAATGTCCAGTAGAATCGCTGGACAGAAAGGTGGCGGCTATTGTGGTCAGCTTTCGTTGTCGCCAATAGGATTGTTTGCTCTTATTTAGAGAAGCTCTTTTTAAACAAGGAAATTCGTCATTACAAACTGATATCGCAAGCTGAGGTCACAATCGATGGAATGGACGACAGCGAGGAAATGCAAATTACAGACGTATGCAAAAATTGCCGCTGTGTACTTGTCGCACGTTGTTACGCGCTAGGAGGCTTTTGACGTAATGAATTTCGAGCAAGTAGAGAAGGACAACTTGTACAAGCTGTGCGCAGCCATTATGCACATGGGAGAAATGAAATTTAAGCAAAGACCCCGCGAAGAGCAGGCGGAATCCGATGGAACCGACGGTATATGCCCACGTTTTCCAATTTGCATAACAGTTGCATTGTCTACTCAGAGGCGGACTTCAGCTGTCGTCTTATGGGTGTCGACACGGCGGACTTTCTAAAAGCTTTGTTGAAGCCTCGAGTCAAAGTGGGCGCCGAATGGGTTAACAAGAGCCAAAATCTTGATCAAGTCAGTTGGAGCGTTGGCGCCCTATGCAAAGCCATCTATGCGCGTACGTTCAAATGGCTGATCACAAGGTGCAACAGAACGTTGGACGTTGCCGACGCGGAGCGTAAATTCTTTATTGGCGTATTGGATATTGCCGGTTTTGAAATTTTCGACTTCAACTCCTTCGAGCAATTGTGGATCAACTTTGTCAACGAAAAATTGCAACAGTTCTTCAATCATCACATGTTCGTGCTCGAACAGGAATTGTACAAGTCGGAAGGCATCGATTGGAATTTCATCGACTTTGGACTCGACCTGCAAGCTTGCATAGAATTGATTGAGAAGGTTTTAAGGCTCTTTAAGGTTTAAGGAGGTGAGCCTTGTTTTCTTTAGCCTTTGGGCATAGTATCCGTTCTTGACGAGGAGTGCATAGTGCCAAAGGCCAGTGACCAAACGTTCGTACAAAAGTTGAACGACCAACATTTGGGCAAACATCCAAATTTTCAAAAGGCAAGATCACCCAAAGGAAATCAGTCTGAAGCCCATTTCGCCATTGTTCACTATGCCGGTACTGTCCGTTACAACGCCAGCGGATGGTTGGAGAAGAATAAGGACCCATTGAATGACAGCGTAGTGTCTGTGTTAAAGTCATCTGTGGATAATCGATTGATTGTCGATATTTGGGCTGACTATGAAACGCAGGAGGAAAGCTCGAAAAAGAAAGTTGACCCCGTTAAGAAGAAAGGGAAAGCAGCCTCTTTCCTAACTGTCTCAATGATGTATCGCGTAAGATAAAATAATACGCTGGGCAATTGTTTGCTTCAATTCAATTGCTTACTACAGGAAAGCTTGAATACATTGATGAATATGCTGAGAAGTACTCATCCTCACTTTATCCGCTGCATCATACCAAACGAGTCGAAGAAAAGCGGCCTTATAGAGGCTGGTTTGGTTCTCAATCAGCTGACCTGCAATGGCGTGTTGGAGGGTATTCGAATATGCCGAAAGGGTTTTCCGAATCGTTTCTCTTTTGAAGAATTTGCTCAACGGTAAACTTTGCTTATCACTTCTAACAAGTTTGCAATTCATGTTTTCACAACACTTAGCTATTCCATTCTGAAGGCGGAACAAGCGGGCAAGCTGAATGATCCGAAAGAAAAGACGAAAGCAATACTGCAATCACTCGTAGCGGACGGGGCAATTACGGAAGACGACTTCCAAATTGGAATTACCAAGGTATGACCGCTCGCTGCAACGCGCTTAACATATATGTACCCAATATGGATAAAAAACTTTATTTAACATATTTTATCTTTTATATTACTTTATGTCTATCTTATAATTTTCAGTTTTTATTCTGTTTTGGATGAAATGTAAATTAGTTCAAAAAAGGAAGATGGACATTTTTAAACTGCCGTGAATCCCGAATGTGATGTCTAGGCGGGCCCTGAAAGCTGCGAGAACGAAAGCAATTGTTGTAGCAACTCAACGGGTGGTGAAATATAGGACATCTTTTAGCGGGCATTTAGGTATTCATATTCGGGCACCTTTGACGCGTCATACCTGCGAGAAAATGCAAATCTTTCGGGATTCGATGAAAACGTTGAATATTCGTTTATTATTGGATCAGTCGAATCCCGAAAACGCTGCATTT
>KN538427.1:89139-99422 GCA_000797535.1 Trichuris suis
TGGATCAGTCGAATCCCGAAAACGCTGCATTTTCTGGCAAGAATAAACGAGACTAGCTTGACAAACGTGCCTGAAGTGAATGTGATGGTTTTTTCTAAAAGTATACATAAACAGATATTTTCCGTTGCGGCAGTTATAATATAAATGTACGGTGTTAATGTAAGAATTGTTCCATATTTGGTCATGAACATATCAACCAATGTAGCGTCAAGTCTACATGCTCTATTCTGGCAATGGCATTGGTATCTACTTCAATTTTACTTTAGTAAGCATAGGCAGACTTAATGCATGCATTAATACATTACAGGACATATTCCATTTTCAGATTGCCATTCTGTGCTATATGTTGTTGTAATGTTTTGAATTTCGATTTACCATTAAATCACTGGTTATAGTATATAAATTTTTAAAAAATATTATTGATAATGTAAGTACCGGGAAGGTAAGGGAGTTTACGATGCGCTGCTGGTTTTTCACTTTCTTGAAGAGGGTTGGCTTCGCGGTAGTCTTCTGCTGCTGATAAAGCTACAAATGTCTAATCAGCGGTCACTATGTGAGCAGACTCAGAGTGAAGCCTTCGGTTCCATACAAGTTGTTCAGTCTATATGCCAAGGAAGATATCTGTATATGCAAATTTTTAAAAAAATGAGTAATGCAGTTTTCTCACGCGACTGCCGACTTGCGTTTATGCTAATATGTGCCACGTATGCGGCACTGTTGAAACAGTGCTACGATTTTTAGGCTTTTGGAAAATGTGTTGTTTAACGGCTACGCGAATTGAATAGAGCGTGTAATGGTTTTTCGGTATACAACGTAATATTGGCTGTTTCTTCATCATTAGTATGTTTATAACTCAAATTCCTCGTATTAGCATTTAACGCGTAGGCGTTCAGACACCTTTTTCAGAAGTCTTACTTTTCTCCATCCTTAGGTATTCTTTAAAGCTGGAATAATGGCTCATCTGGAAGATATGCATAATGAAGCCATGTCAGCTATGTTGCTTGGTGTTCAGACGGCAATCCGTGCCTATCTAGCCAAAGCAGAGTATTATCGTAAAAAGAAGGAAATGTGAGAAGCCTTCCATCTCCTCTTCTTATTATGACAGCTTATTGTTTCTTTTCCAGTGATGCTTCCGTAATTCTTCAAAGGAACGTAAGACGATGGCTCGAACTGCGCCACTGGCATTGGTTTGGCCTGTATGCTCGCATCAAACCATTGTTATCCCAAGCAAAGCAGGACGAGCTCGTTGAACAGATGACGTTGAAGATAAAGGTCGATTTAGAAGCAGACAGTTGCGTCGATGCTTCGATGTGTGAATTGTAGAACTTCGAAGAGGCCGTTGCTTCAAGCGAGCAGTTATGCAAAAACCTAGAAAGTCAGGTAACTTCCTTGAACGAACAAAAGCGGCGCATGGAAGCGGAATTGGCAAGCGGCAAATCGTCCATAGAAGACTTGGAGCGTACGATCCAGCGACTGTCGGAAAATAAGAAAGATTTGCAGGAACAAAATAAAGTATACTTAGTAAGACAGAAGAGCGGTAAAGCCGGCTAAAGGGTCGTTTGAATTTAGGATCTCCAAGAGCAAGTCGATCACGCGCATAAGCAAAACGCTTCGTTGGAGAAGTGCAGAAAAGGTTTGCAAGACGAAAATGACCTTCTAAAAGACCATGCCGAGGAGGTGCAAGCACGTTTGAAGGCGGTTCAAGTGGAGAAGTCGACCTTGGAGCAAACCGTTCATACTTTGAAGGAGACGATTGCTCGACAGGAGAAAAGTGAGCTGCAGCTCAACAGAGAGAAGAAGCTTCTCGAAGAAAACAGCTTAGCCCTGCAGCAGGACATAAAAGTGGCCGAAGAAAAGTTGACCAGTACGGTGAAGCAGAAGACCAACTTGGAACGTACCTTGGACCAAATGGAGGAAAATTTGGAATTGGAAAGGCGAGCCAGGCAAGACGCCGAAAAGGCTAGACGCAAATTGGAAGGTGACTTGAAAATTTCCAAGGAAAATATGGATGAAGCAAACCAAATAAGGCAAGATCTGGAAGCGAATGTGCGTAGGTAGCTTTTCCCTAATTTGATAAACGAAATACTCGGTATTTCACAAGTTAAATCATTTTTCAGAAAAGAAGAAGAAATATCAACGATGGCGAGATCGCTCGCGGAAGAAGAGGACACCAAATTGAAATTGCAGAAAGCTATTAAAGAAATGCAGGTACAGATAGACCAGCTGGGCGACGAAGTCAGCCAAGAACGAGAAAACCGCCTCAGGGTAAGAGTGCGCTGCTTTTACATTTGCGCAAAGTAGTAGAACGCAAGGTTTGAATATTGTTGATCCAAGCTGAGTCAATGTTTCGAGATTGGCCCGAGTTTAAATTTTGCCGCTGTAAAAGATTGGTGCTTTAAAGGCGGAGCGGCGTCGTCAGGAGTTGCAAAGCGAACTTGAGGAGATCGCTCAGCAAGCTGACGAGGCAGCCGGTGCAACTCAGGCTCAAGTGGAATTAAACAAGAAGAGGGAAATTGAAATAGCAAAATTAAAGCGCGAACACGAAGAGGCTCTAATGTCTAGCGAAAGCCGTCAATCCAGCCTGCAAAAGAGGCATGCTGAAATTGTAGCAGATCTCAATGAGCAGCTCGATACGCTACAGAAGTTGAAGCAAAAGTGAAAGCGGTTGTCAGCCGTATGCACTCGTGAAACTTTTGTCTCTTATCCTTAGGCTTGAGAAGGAGAAGACAGTGTTGCAGAATGACATTGACGAACTACGGGCGACGGAAGAGAATGAAAGGATGGTAAAGGCTTATCAAGAAAAGCAGTTAAAACAAGCAGAATTCCGGGCCGCCGAAGCGCTACAAGCTCGAGATGAGTACGCTCAGCAGGTACAAGACTTGGAGGCTCAGCGACAGCGGTTGGTAGCCGAAAATACCGCCTTAAATGAAGAACTAGCAACTATGCACTCGCAAGTGACAAGTATGACTCAAGCCAAGCAACGTATGACAATTCAGCTTGAAGAAGCAAGAAGAACCGCCGAAGAGAAAACTGCCGTATACAGCAGCAGCCTTGTGCGTTTTATATCTTTTAAGCGTTAGCTAGATTTCAGAAATGTGATCAAATGATAGCCGAGTATAAACGGTCGGAAAAGGATTTGGCTCAAGTTAGCAACCAGTTGGAACAAGAGTTGGATCTCAGGTCGGACCTTCAAAGGCAGTTGGCCAAAGCGAAGGCGGAAATACAATCGCTAAGGACAACTTTCGAACACGAGCTTTTGAAGAAGACTGAAGAATTAGACGACGCCAAGTATGGTCATTAGTGAAAATCTTACTTTGAACTATGTTTTGTGCTTGCAGGAAAACCCTTGTGCTTCGTACAAATGCTATGCAAATTGAGTTGGAGAAGGACTCGGCGAGAATAAGTTCAATTGAGAAAGTGCGCAACCGATTGCAACTTGAATTGGATAGTTGTCACGACGAATTGGATAAAGTAATGCTTGTTTTAAGTTTGTCACTTTTTTTGCGCATACGATCAGTTGCAGGCGAACGCGTTGAACACTGCGTTGGAAAGGAAGCAAAGAATGTACGAGAAGGCGACGGATGAATGGAAACAAAAATGCGACGAGATAACAGCCGATCTGGAGACGAGCCAACGAGAAAACCGCGCCTTGAGTACAGAAGTATTCAAACTTCGCAGCATGGTCGAACAGGCGGTGGACAAAGTAAGACTGACTGGTGTAGAGCGAAAGTGATTCTTATGGTCTGCTGTTGTTTCGACCTAAAGGAGGAGGCCGCTCGAAGGGAGTGCAAAGTGCTTACAGACGAACTGCAAGACTTGACTGCTCAACTAGGCATAGGGGGACAAACATTCTTCGAAATACAGAAGAACAAACGTCGTCTAGAATTGGAGAAAGAAGAGTTGCAGGTAAAAATTGAATTTCATAGTCGCCTCTTGCGTCACAAGTTCCTGGCTAAGCTGTAGTTATAGGCGTACATTCCAAAAGCTTAAACTTGTAATAGTAAAATATTTTTGAATTACTACTAATGATTCTCAGGTTCTCTTAGAAATTCTACTTGTTGTTGCGTAATTTTCGGCTGACGGGAAGTTAGCAAAGCCTTTTTTCTCTACCAATAGACTGCGCTGGAGGAAGCGGAATCGGCTCTCGAATTGGAAGAGTCTAAGACTTTAAAGTCGCAAGCTGAACTGACTCAAATTCGCCAGGAAGTCGAACAGCAGTTGCGCGAGAAGGAGGAAGAGTTCGCGGAGACTCGGTAGAGCGGCATATATTCAAATTTATTCTTCACTCTTTGCCAACAACCAATTGTTCAGTCGATCGCACAGTCGAGCCATTGATTCGCTCAAGGCTACCTTGGAAAGCGAGTCCAAAGGGAGGCAGGAGTTGTCAAAGACGAAGAAAAAGTTGGAAGCAGATATTAGCGAATTGGAGCTCGCCCTTGACCACGCCCACAAGTCGAACGCCGATTCTACAAAGCAGTTGAAGCGCTATCAAGAGCAGATAAGAGAATTGCAAAATCAGGTGGACGAAGAGCAGAGAAATCGGTACGCTGCTTATATGCATTGCTTTGTTTGCCTCTCCGTACTTTCGTAGATAAAAAATATTTCTGCACGCAGTGGTCTATTGGCTGATGTTTTTTTTAGCAACGAGTTGAGAGAACGGTGCGACTTTTTGGAAAAGCGTTTCCAAGCGCTTCTAACCGAAAAGGAAGAAATGACAGCGGCCGTTGAAAATCAGGAAAGGCTACGTCGCCTCAATGATCAGGAGGTGAACCAGTTGAAGGAGCAATTGGACGAGGTGCAGCTACTGCTCAACTCGACTACAGTAGCCAAAAGAAAGATGGAGACGGAAATACAAGCTCTTCGGGTAGGCGTAGGATACAGCTTTTCAGGGAAAAGGTGAATAATGGATTTTTGAAGGGCGACCTGGAGGATATGACCCAGGAAGCAAAGGATAATGAGGAAAAGTATAGAAAGGCAACTCTGGACGCTACAAGGCTATCCGACGAGCTCAGACAGGAGCAGGAGCACTCGCAGTATCTTGAACAGAAGAACAAGTCGCTTGAGCAGCAGACACGGGTCAGTATTGTCCATTGGCCCGTCGCCAAGATGGACGTGACGTAATTTGTAGGATTTGCAAACTTTGTTCGAGGAAACGGAAGTCAACAGCGTCAGGGGAAAAGCGAAGTACATCAATCAATTGGAGCAGAAAGTGAGCCGCGAGCATTTTGTGTAAATTCGCTCTGATCCTTTTTTGCAGCTTCGAGACTTGGAGATGGAATTGGATTCCGCCCGGCGAAAGCAGCAAGACAGCGATAGGGTTCGTCGCAAAAACGATCGGCAGCTGAAGGAACTGGAAGCACAGGTAACGGAAGTTGATTGCATTTGATAGGCCGTCGAAGCGTTTTTTAAAATTGTTATCTGTTTATTTTCAAGTAGTGATGACGTCACCAGAATGGCAACTCAATTTTCAGATAGAGGAAGCAAGAAAGAATGACGAGCGAATGCACGAACTTATTGACCGCCTCAATAGCAAAATGAGGACGTACAAGAGACAAGCCGAAGAGGCGGTAGGAAAAGCGGCAGCGACCGCCGCCAATTGTCCAAATAAGGTCGAATTGCATTGCTTAGGAACAAATTGCCGCAATGAACTTATCCAAGTATCGACATTCCCAAAATCAGCTTCAAGAGGCGGAAGAGAGAGCGGATTTGGCCGAAAACTCTTTGGCCAAGTTTCGCGCAAAGAGCAGATCTTCTTCGTACAGAAATTTGAGCAACATGAAAACAATGGTAATTGCGTAGCAAAATTCAAATTTGAAATTCTTGTCTATGAAGCAAGAAAAACTGTGTGGGGCGCCACAAAGCTAACACTTCATCATTTGCAAGCGTCGAGTTATTTAAACCTTTGTATGTTTACCAAAAACGGGCGCGATGCATTTTCCAATTGTCCAAATGAGGAGACAATCAAAATAGTTGTTTGCCTTCTTCCGCTTGGCAGCGTTTGTTCATTTTTTTTCAGGTGACGCTGTCGACGTCTTCAAGAGATTTGTCCAAGTCTCAAAGTGCACTTCAAAAGGACGCAGACGACGAGTCGACCAGCTCGTTATGAACGAAAAAGGCTTCATTGTCCACACACAGGTAAGCGAGCAATTTTGCCCACAAAGCTTTCGGCGCCCAGCGAGTCTTTTGGTAATATGCAAATTTTGAGAATGTTCAAATTTTTTTCAATCAAAGCGCGCGCTCCTTCGTAAATCCCATTCCGCGTCAAAGCGTGCGCCTCCGTTGGGGCTGCTCGCCAATGCCATTGAAAGTTGAAGTCTTGGTGCTTGTTAATCAGATTCAAACACTTCCTCGCAGGCCAGCGTTGCGAAAGATTCGCATACTGCTCCAACGTGTCTAACGTATAAGTAATTGTTGTCGAATTCCTTGAAAGGGATGTAAAAATGAAATCTTACGGATAGCATTGTCCGCCTTCCGAGTAGGACCTCAATTTAGGGCTCGCTTCTAGGCTCCCTGCGGCCGGTGCGGCAATTGCATTATTCTGCATTCTTCTCCTTCCTCGCCTCAGGTGGAACAACGTTCCAATGCCGGCTGACTGGTGTTCATCGTAGTTGTTCGTCGTTTTGGGCGCCGTCGACGGGGTTTCCGACCTTGACCGGCGCCTGTGAGGCGGCTCTGTATTTCGGCGCCGAAAGCAAGCGGACGAATCCGCGTCTTCGCAGTTTCGATGAATAGCTACTCCGCAGTCTTCGCATTTCAATTCCGGCCGCAGCACGTTCCATAGCTAAAAAAAAATAGGGCTTCCTGTTTAAGCCAAAATTGCCTTGGCAACTAGCGCCACCTACCAATCGCTTGCAGTGGTAGCAGAACGTTGGCGTCAGTATGTTCACCACTCTGAATCGGTGGTTGGAATCGTGCCTTTGGGCGCAACGGAAGCGCATAAAGTAGATTTTCATTTCTCGTTTGCTTATTTTCCCATCCCTGCAAGGAGAGAGATGTGACGGCAGGTTTCCGCCTATGTGAGCACCTATTGGAGTCGAGCGCTATGAATCTATCAAACAATGGAAAGTTGCTTCTGATCAGGTCAAATTCTTGCTTGGAAATGTACCCATCTTGATTGAGGTCGTAGTGCCTGAAAACGGCCTGCAACGAAGAAGAAAAGGCGCGGTTCGATCATTACGTCACAAGGGTGCATGCTTACCTCAACCATTGCGTTGACATGCTTTTGCATGACGGACGAGTCGACTCGATTTTGAATTCCAGCTGCCCAATCAGCCAAAACTGGAGACGTCTGTATGGATGGCTAAAAGGACAAATAGTCGATGCTGCTCAAATGAGAAACAATGTATTGCTCGTCACTTGAAGGAGCGTCTTTGGTTCACGCTTTAAGGACAAGTAATATATTTCTTCGTCGTTGTAAGCTATGTTCAACGCGACCTGTTGGCATCAACGCAAAAGCATTTATGAAAAGAGAAGTCAGTCTTGAAGCGCTCACCTTTAACGTGTTGGTTAGACTCTCATTCGGGATTGGCAGTTGTTGCGGTTGTTGGACATCGAAGATGAGATGAGAGAATGTGGCGAACAGTTGCGTAAACTTTTGGCAGTTGATCTCCTCATCGTCTCCATAATCAGGGACGGCAGTGTGAAGCGATATGAGGTCTTTGAGGTGCACACCACTGCAACAATGGATCCACCTAACAACTGAGTCGTAAGAGACTCAAGATATTTACATAATGGGCACCCTGTAGCCTTTTGACATGCACAGTACTTTGCGATAGACGGAAAAGTTGCTCCCTGAGGATAGCAGGTTTGAGAAGCTAAGCAACTCCTGAAGCAATGTTGCTAATTCATGCGCCACGAAGCGCCTATGCCTTACCAAGCGGACTTCATTTGGTACGCACACCATAGTCCGACTTAGTCGAGCAATGGCGGAGTGGGTTAGCGCTCCAACTACCGCCATCAATGTATTGTAATTTTGCAGCTGCTTAAGATTCTAAATGACGGAAAATGGAGCAATCAATATTGAGAGTTGGATCAACTCGGCGAGACCATACCTGAGCAACTCGGACGAATTTTGTAATAACTTCAGCTCTTTCCGACGCTTTGGACTTGTTCAAAATCATGCATTGTATCCACTGGGATATGCTCTACAATCCCAAATGGAGACAGTAGTTTTCGTCCCTGCTAAAATGGAACTTACATTGAAAGTGGCTATGCTTTTGCGCAAGTTGGATTCGTCGTTTAGATGATTGTTGACCGCGTAGCTTTTGTAGTCGCGGAACTGAACAGAGCGGGTTGAATATGCATGTTCCGATCGTCAATACGCCCACCGGTATTCTTCTGAGCAGTTTGTTTTCAATGTGCGTTAAATTGACGGCCAAGTCTTCGGGTGTCCATTGGTCGAATGACAGAGATACCTTTGCCGATAGCGGTTGCTTGATGGACGAGTAACGCGACCACGAGGTGGAGCTGCAGAACGAAGCGACCTACTCAGCTGAATAGCATAGCAGTTGCAACGGGCTCGACCCCTTTTAGCGCAACAAAGAGGGTCTATACCGGCACTGGAAGGAGAATTGAGAATTGCTTACAGGTAGGACATGTTGGGAAAATCTTTTGCCTTGAAATCCGCAACGTTCCCTGAAGCCCACTGTCGCAAGCGGTCGATCGCTTCGCGAAGTTCCGATCGAATGCTAAAGTCTTGCGGATATATTTGCATCCAAAGGCTGAAGAGAAAATATTTCCCTCTCTGTCGATGTCGTATGGGGGACCTACTTGAATAGCCTAACAACGCTGGGCCACCGTTCCGGCTTTTTTTCCAGTAGTCTGAAGACGCAGTCGATTAGCTGCACCGAGCCAATATACCATTCATGCAGCACGACAAAAGCGATAACCAATGGGTCGTCGTTGTCCTGCGAATCTTTTTTGTAATCTTAAAAAGTTTTCTCGTTATTACGTCACGCGACTTGAAGCAGTTCGCTTCTGCGTGCCGAATCAAATGAAAAAAAATATGGTTCAATGCTGTCAATAGGCAACGGAGGAGGGATATGTTTGCCTACGGCGCCGAGATTGCCTCCATAAACTGTAGGAGACTATAAAAATGATTTTCTCCTACCAGACGAATCCATTAATAATTCATGCGATATTCATTCCTTTGTCAAACGTACTTCTCTCACCCTCAACTAAGTTGTTTGTGACCATTGTGCGGCGCCATTGGTATTTTCGGTCATTGATTACTCAACTTTTGCCTCCGCCTTTTTTAACTTCTTCCGTCGCTACGAGGGCGGTGTCTTCGATTGATTGTAGGCGGAGCGCGCGCTTTGACATAGACGGATGCATTAAAGTAAGTTTGCACGCGTCGCTGTCGAATTTGGCCATGGGCAAAGAGCATTGGAAATTTTTCTATGCACACCTAAGTTGTGTTTGCAAATTTTTTCACCCTATAGCGCCCCAGTGGCAATTCAGTTGCCGGTTTGTGGAATCTGTTTGGCCACAAACGGTCCGTGTCGAATAGGAAAGAAGTTATTTAACATTCCTTTTAAGATTCGCGTGAGAGAATTTTAAGACGCTGAAAGCAAAAGCGTCCAGAAAAGGGAAGGAAGAAAAACCCGTTTTGTCAAGCGAAAAAACATCCCATTGAAAAATAAAAGCCCGAACCGTTTCGAGAGTCAAGAATGATCATTGTTACTTTTGATTCAACTTTTGAAAAGCCCACATCGAATTATGCAAATCAAACGAATATGAGCCACTCAGGGGCGCTATAAGTTTACGCGAGTTTGTTCAATGTTTGGCAGGTTGAAAGCTTCGCGTACTTTTGCGTAGTACGGTACCATACCTTATCTTGAAGCGAATAGGATTTACATGAGCCTTCTTATTTTTCTTAAGCATTAGAATCTGTACGACAAAGTAACTTAAAAGCAATGCGTCACACAGGCATCGAAGTTTTGCACATTAGCATTTGAATCTGTCGAACTGATGGAAAACTTTTCTTGATAGAACTTCTGTGAACAACAGCGAAACGACGCTACTGACGGTTGGCTTAACGCTTCCCAGATTCAGCAGCTATACGAAAATTCATGACCAACATAATACTAATAACAACAGCACATTGAGGATGGGTTCCACATAGCGAACATACTTGCGAAGCTTTCTGAACCTGCATGTTTCGTCCTCTCCTCGAGTAGTCTTCGTTTCAGAAGGCTTCGCAAGTATTATTAATTAGGGCTGATTGGCCTACGCCGTAATAATAATAATAATAATAATAATAATAATAATAATAATAATAATAA
>KN538427.1:99522-135809 GCA_000797535.1 Trichuris suis
TTAGCTCCGAAAGCTCTGCGCAATAAAGCGTTGTTATAACAGGGAAGTTCGTTACTTGAGAAAAATGAAAACATATGGACCTGTTACCAACTCTCCCATCTTCAATAATAATAATAATAATAAACCTTCAGTTTTCGTTGTTATTGCTGCTTTTGTAGCTTAAGACGTCATTGCTGTTGATCGGTTCAAGCCAAGTGGAACTCAGAGGGTACTCGCTGAGACTCGGAAACTCATTCTGCGCCTTCCCAAATGCGTCATTACTCGCTGTTGGCGAGAGAGTGAAAGGAGACCCAAATTAGTCAATTGGCGCAGCGGAATGAGGTCGATTCCGACCATCCATTTGTTCCACGCTCTCCTTAATCTGTAGTGCTTCGTAGCGGTTCATTAGGTCGACGCTCAACAGCATCGATGGCTGAACGCCGGCGGATGATAATGAGCTTTTTTTATCCACAATTTCCTGGAGCAAAGGGAACAAAATTCCGTTATTTCAATCCTGCCAGAATTGTAGCAGCTCAGCGCGGAAGAGGGTTTTGACTCCTTCTTAGGCTGAGTCTGCTTTTTCAATAAGCGCATAACAGTGGCATCTACGTCCCTCAAAGTTGACGTTGAAAAGGTAGTCGCATTTGGCTGTAGAAAAGATAAAACGGAGTCGAAATGTTCGACCATACGAAATCCATGCAGAGAATAGTGGTGCCTACTTTAGCAGGTGATTCCAAAGCGAATTTGTAAATGCCCGGCTGGCGGCTGTCCTACGCTTGCGCGATCGAACATTGTCGCAGTTTGTTCCAATGACACCGTCGTTGCAACGGCGACAATGTTCGATTTGGCCAAGAGAAGGATTTTAGTGTTGAAATTTTTGCCCATCTAAGGCGTTGAGCAACGTGGAGTCAACTTGAAAAGAAGCGCGAGCGCGCGCGCCAAAAGGAAGCCGCTAAACAAAAAGCCATTATTTAACAGAAGCGTCCTTTTTAAACTAACCAATTTCCTCTTAAAAACAGTGCAATTGTTCGGCGGCGCCGTTCCGCTTTTTTCGCCAACGCGCGCGCATAGTGGGACATTTTTTAAGGGTGGTTTAATCTGCCGCCTTTCTAATGTCCACTTGATGTGTGCGTCCGCCTTTGATGACGGAGCATTAAGGGCTCTATTCGAAGAAAACACCGCCTACCGTTGGGTGGCTATTCAAAAAATCGTTGCCTCCCTTTGGCGACCGTCTCGATTCGCTTGCGTATTACAAAGGGCAACGGACACGCTGACGAGCAAGTCGCCTTATAGGGGGGACAGTCCACCCAAACAAATCGTTAGGAAACGAAACGCCTGCTGTCAGGTAGGTTGCACGAGACGATCAATCGTCAGGAAATTTGATGGAGAACGTCCGACCAGCCGCTAATGGCGAGCAACGTTTGGACCGTTGCTCAGGGTTTGTTACCTCGACCTGAAATGGGTCCACATAGGTTTGCTTTTACAGGGGCGTCCTGGAGCACTGATCGCGCGTTCATCTCCGGAGCCTAACGAGCTGTTATTGGTTTTGCTCGCGACCAGCTTACAATGCCGTAAAGGAAAGGGAATAAGAGAGCGGTTGAACTTACCCAACTTGTGCAGGCACTCGTCGACCAAATCTTCCATGTGCAAAGACCTTTGTTCGAGTCGAAAGTTGGCCAAATCACATTTGGCGTACCAGTCGGTCATGGCGCTTCTTTAGCCGGCCGTAGCATTCGCCCTCCATCAATATAGGTGAAATGGGCTTTATTGTGGCGGTAAATCTCGGTCTTGGTCGTCGTTGTCGGCTCCAGCAGGCAGAGGGTGTGTTGATAGACCTCCTTGAGGAGCTTATGGGGAGTCGATATTTTCCAATGCCTTGGGAGACGAAACGACAAGGCGGCTTTGAAAATAAATTTCGGCCGCAGCTATCAAGAAGGAGTCGCTTCTGGCGGCTGAGGGATGCGACTGAGCGAGGGGAAATACGCTTTCAAAAGGTCTGCTGCCTCCCCTTTTCCCTCGTCTGAATTGAAAGTCGGATCGACTAAACGTGTGAAATATCGATACCCATCGAACGCAGTCAGCAAGTGAACAAGAGTAAGCTTAATTAGCGACGAAGGGTGAAGGACCTGAGCGACGTTTGGTTCTCCACAGACGCCTTCTACTGCCAATAAACGACGTCACTGTTTTATTGATTCTCCATGGTTTCTAGGCAAAGCAGGCGATCAGAGAACATTCATAGTTGGATGACAAGCAGCCACCGCTGCAGCCGCTACAATGACGGGCAAACTGCAGCGCTGCTGCTGTTATTCCATATATAGTAGTGAACGGAGAACAATTGCCGTAGCCAAAGAGTCGGCCAGCGTAGGATTTTGTGACTTTTACCTTGCCAATCTGTACACCTTTACCGCTGCACCTAAATGTCATGTCAGTTGACGCAGTGGTCCTTTGGCGGCCACTTCTGACCATGAATTGGGAATTCAAGAGATACCTGCGTTTAATCAGGCTCATTTCCGCTTTTTTGCCTCCGCAGCTACCCTTCTACTGCATTACTTCTACGGGCTTTTAGCTAACAGTTTCTGCTTTGCCTAGCGTTGTCAAATATTTCCCAATTGGACGTCATCCAGTTGTTGTAATGCAAATAATTGCCTGGCTTATGGGAGGCTAAAAAGGCGGTAGAGCCTAATCGACAGTTCTTGTTGACTGGACATGCATTGTTTTCTCCGTGTCGTTCGCTCGGCAGTTGTCGTCGCCTTATTCTAGCCGAGAAACATCGTTGATTCGCTTTTCTCTTTCAATCTGAGCTTCCGAAATGGTTGTCTACAGTATACGTTGCCATTCTCCCCACTTGATCGTACCTGCTTTTCATTTGGCGGATTTGAATTTTTGAATTTCGCTGCTCTTCTTCAGCCTTAGCGTATGGGGCCATTAAACGATTCTTTCAACCTGCAACTTCGCCATAGGCGATTGTTCATGCTTGAACTGCAGCAAACGAACAGTTCCTATTGGAACTCCTAAACAAGCTGCAGAACTATTCTTCTCAGACAGATTTTTATGGAAGTCAGGGATAAGTTTGTAGCAAAGCTCCCGTGAACTTGGTCTATTTTTTCCTTTCTTTTCAACTGAAATGTCGTCTTCTAAGCAGCCTATGAAAATAACAACTGATGCAATTTTTCAAGCTGAATTCCTGCGAGAAAGAATTTCGACTGTTTCGTGATACTTTGCACCATACACAGTCGCCTTTGGCTGGCAGCTGGAATGCGAGCCAAGGTAGCGTTTGTCGATTGAAGACGCACAAATGGTTGCCCATTTTGCCCACCTAAGGCGCGCTTTAGGTGCCATGACTTTTTGTCTTAAAAATATCTTGAACGCAGTTTGCCTCACCTCTTGCTTTTTACGTAAGCTCTGTGTGTGTGCCAGACGATGTGAAGCACCAAGTTGGCCTGAACATATGCCTGCTTTTGCTGCTCTTGGAGAAATATATAGTTTTTCGTCGTTTTTAGCCGGCGTAAGGCAGAGACATGGCGAAGGAGCCAAAGAGGTGCTTCTTCACCCTGACAGGGCGCTGCAAAGAATTTTGGCAACTGTGCCGCGCCGTCCAACGGGAACCAGCTCCTGTGTTGTTGGTTTGCCTAGAATTTTGCGTAGGATAGCATGCATAAACTTGTTGCTGCTATTTTTGGTATCTTAACAGCAGTGGCTGGCTAACCCTTGCAGCAATGCCATCCTTTCTCTTTTCTTGACCTAGTCGGGTGTGCATTCGCGCGAAACCTTCTCGGCGTAAAAGGAAGGCACCCTAATGCCGTTCTTCGTCTATGCGCAGTACTAAATCCTGTCGCTTAATGGTACTTCGTGTCCATACAATTAGCGATTGTAAATTAATTACTGTTACGACAGTTGAGTAGTTCAAGCGATTGATTGTGTCTTTTTTGCGACGGTGGAAATGAGCAAATTTAATCGGTTCGCTGCGTTCAACCTTAAGTAACGTCATGATTAGTTTTTCGCTTGATCTCTGTCTGAAACTGAGTCAAAAAGGCACAAAAGCTGAAAGCTGAAAACTTATTCTCTTTTCTAGTTTTACCAATAATACTGCACAGTCCGCTTTATTATTCTTTGCCGCTATTTACTTGTTGTTCTATTCAGTGAGGACCACTCGTTTTCAGTGGAGAATTTTTTTGTCGTTTTTGCCCAAGTTAGGAGGAATCGAACTGTGGGCTGACGAACATTTGCGCAGTATATTGATACATTACTGCAATTGAGCAATTTCTATTACTTTTGTTTCCTTTTGTGCTAATGGATTCCTTTTTCAGCTGTGCAACACTCACAGACGATGAATTGCAATTCGTTTGCCTTGGCAATCGCTGCTACCACTTGTAGTAACCATTTGTGCTAATACGCTTACAATGCGCACATGTGTGCAAACGGTTGGCCGATGATTCTTTTAAACTGTTCCATCTGCGCGGCGAAGATGCCTACTTCCAGCATCACAATTACTGGCGTAACAGGCAGTTAGACCTGGCCTGTACCCTTCAGTTTATTCCATCCCTTATCTTCGATGCATATTCGTTCGTTTATTTAATTATGCTAAGTATTAATAAATACATCGCATGCCTGTGAGTTGTCTGGATGCGTCGGTCAGTTTTCCATTTTATTTCATTGTCTCAAAAAGCGAACAAGGTGAATTTTTTATCAGGTCGCTCTTAGTTGTACCTGTTAATCACTTTATACTGTGCATAGTTTTTCAAATTTAAAATCCCCTTTTCCTATTGGTTGGCAGCCGATGGGTACCAACCAATAGGAAAAGGGGATTTTAAACTTCAAAAACTATGCACAGTATGAAGTGATTAACAGGTACAAGTAAGTACTAATGGGTACCATTTTGCTCACTGTAAACCTGCTTGTGTCGCCATAATGTGGTAATCTGTTCAATCTAAAAGGTGATCAGAATCACGATTCGATTAGGCGTAAGCAGGAACATTTCGCAGTTTAAACTCGCTAGAAGTAATCTATATAGTTTTTCTTTTCTACGCAGATGGTATGATACGATTGAAAAGGTAGCAATGTTTAGCTTTAAGATCGTTTTCCTACCTTCACAACCTCATTGCTTATTTGAGTGGCAGAAATTGGGATGATGTCAGCGACTGTGGACGTGCGCCCGAAACACCGTAATTTAAACCTGATGTGCAGGTACGCTCTACGTCTCATCTCGACGAATGACGTAACAGATATTATGCCTCATGATGAAGAAAAACAGGATGCGCTCCAAAATTCGCACAGGCGTAGCCTCTTAACGTGACAACGCAATATTTACCAATAAAACATTCAGTACTATTGAAATGGTGGCAGTAAGCTTTGAACTCAAAAACCTTCAAACCTGATTACTATGCAACAGCTGTCGTTTCTGAAGAATTAACGCTTCAATTGCTCTGTCCGCTTTTTTTCCAAATTACCGTTCAATCAAGGTAGCAGTGTCGTCCCTCACGTGCAGTTACTTGGAAAATCGTAAAGCAACTACAAATATACAACGAGTAAAATAACGGATCTTGGAAATGCAAGCAGCATCGATTAATCAATTTTGTTAGGAAACGTAAATGGATTAGCGAATGAAAGCCATACAACGTAACCACTTAGCGCTTGATACCGTATATAAGAAATTCAGGTTTGCTTTAAAACAATTTCTGCTTATTCGGTTATTCCCAGAGTAGGAAAGGTGTGGATAAAAATAACTAACTGAGAATTGTTTGTTTTAAAAACTAAAACCGGAAAATAATTACGGTCAATGCATTTGGCAAACATTCGTTTTGCAAAGTTGTTCCCAGTTTGCCAACGGATGCATGCGTTGTAGTACAGCAAACATTCTCTGCAGTTAGCCTTTGTGGACGGAAAAAACCTGGGAAATGCAAAATATTGATAAATGAGTAATGGTACGTAATTATCAAATGCAGGTACGGTAAAAATCCTTGAACTTTAAATACGGTTTTTATGAAATCCGGGTTTGGCTGTCGTTTCCGAAATGTGCTCAAAGGCGGTTACGGGCAGTTGCGAGGCTTGGCGCAGTTCAATGCTCATGCTAACGGCGATAACCATAATAGCGTGTCCAGTCTATGGGACCTTTATCGTTTCATGAAAACAACGGTTGACCAACGCTTGCTGCAATCGCCGGTCAATCCAACGTCCGTATTTGCGAACAACGAACTCGATCTCTCCGAAATAGACGTTTACGGTTTTGATTACGACTACACGTTGGCGATATACAGGAAGTCACTGAACAGACTTATATATCTTTTGGCTTTAAATCGCCTAATTTCCAATTACAAGGTTTCACTAATAGTTTGCTGTATCACTTGTCTTTATTGTAGTGCTTTTCAGTACCCTGAAGAGCTGAAATCTGTCGATTACGATCCCGAATTTGCTGTTCGCGGTTTGCATTACGACGTGTCCGAAGGAATTCTGTTTAAACTGGATGCGTTCAATCGTATTCAAAAGGGAACGGCTTACAGGTAACACGGCAGGCGTCGTTGATGTTATGCAAAAGAATTGCGAAACCTTAGGGGCAAAAGGAAACTATCGGACGAAGAAATTTCTTCCATCTACGGAGGTCTCACTGTGCCAAAGGCTTTTCTCTTTCCAGATACGTCGGTACGTTACTGTAGCTATTTGCTTTTGCTTTTTATTGACGCTTTAAGTAAACCATAGGGTTACGAACGGACCAAGCAGCTCCATGACTTATTCAGTTTGCCAGAAGTCGGGTTATTGGCCAACGTGATAGATTATTTTGAAAACAATGGAGTAGCCTATGACTCTGCCTCTCTTTTCCATGACGTCCAGCACGCAACTCGGTTGGTTCATTTATCAGGCGATATGTACCGCGCTGTTATGGAAAATACTGGTAATGTTCGTAGACGTTTCCTTTTTCCATAGCGGCTTTCTTTCCAGCGGGATACATCAAACGATCCAACGGGCTTCGCCAATTCTTTGAACGTCTGGTGGTCAATGGCAAGCTCGTTTTCCTCATTTCCAACAGCCCATTTTTCTTCATGCACGTTTTTCAAGCGCGCTTTTTTCAATCGTCCCAAAATCGCATCGTTTCAGAGATGCCGGCATGCGCTACTTACTCGGGGACGACTGGCGATCCTGCTTTCATTACGTAATCGTTAACGCGAGGAAGCCCCACTTCTACACGACAAGAACTCAGTAATGAGCCATTTCGAAAGTTTCGACGTCGTCTGCTCGCTCAGTCGGTTATTTATTTTCCAGCAAGTTTAGATTGTATCACCCGACAACCAACGTCTTATCTTGGGAAAAGGTCACACAAATCACGCGCCATTCGGTTTATTCTGGCGTACGCTTTGCAATTTCACTGTTTTTTCAAAACTCAACATTTGACGCTAGGGCAACCTGGGCGATTTTTTGGAACTAACCGACATCAAGAAGAAAGGTATCCTTTACTTTGGCGACCACGTCTATAGCGATCTCGCCGTAAGTGACTTTTTATGTGTCTGACTTGCTGGTGATACCTGCTTATCACTTTTTTGAATTTAAAATTAGCGACTCTCATGTTCATGAGGTACTGTAGGGCGTATTCAATGCAGACAGACTGTACAGTACCTTGTGACCGGTCTTCGTCCTGCGAGAAGCTTATATTACGCGAAGACTAAAGAAGCCGGTTTCTATTTCAGCTACCCCTAATTGAGTAGTAGTTATGCAGTTTCATTTGCAAAAGCCCAACCCTCTAAGCTGACTGTTGCCTACTGTAAGTTTTTCAAAATTTCAAATAGCTACTGTCCGGTACAGTAACCATGTGGTCAGGTACCAAGTTTGAATTTTTTTTGTCAGGAACCGACAGCGCGCGTTGGTTGGCGTGCCGGTGCCATTGTTCCAGAGCTTACCAAGGAAATCCGTTTGCAAAATTCTGACTTCTTCCGTAGAAGGTTGGCTTGGCTGAGCGCCCTGACCTCTCTGGTGGAACGCTTTGAGCAGGACATCTCCTGCGACGCCGATTCGCGAATGGTGCTAGCCCGGTGGAACCAGGAACGCGAGCAACTAAGGGAAGAATTGAAGATGGTATTCAACCCACGATTCGGTTCGCTGTTTCGCACCTATCACAGTCCATCCTACTTTTCCATTCGTTTAATGCGTCTTGCCGACGTGTACACGTCCAGCGTGGCCAACCTCTTCAACTACGGTATTGGGCAAAAGTTTTATGCCCGAAGATGGTTGTTGCCTCACGAAAGCGACCTTCTGTATCCAAATTTGTACGTGTGATCGTAAGGAAGTCTGAAATGCCAACAAGTCTGAACGTTCATTATCAATGGCGACCAATGAAAACACTTGTACTCTCGGCCGTGAGAGGGCAGTCTAAGCGAACTTCCCATTTCGAAAATGAGCGCACGTTGCTCCTTAGCTGACAGCCGGCAACCGCTACCTCCGTATGACTTCGCAACAGGCCAGTTGCCATTGCGTCTATTGTGCGTGGTGGTCTCACTGACCATTCATTGCTATGCACCATTCATCAAAAGCGCGGCGACCAGTGGCTCTTTTCGTGCCATGCTTTATGCCAGATCTGATCTCGAAATAATTATTAGTTGGGCCATCCTGGGCCTCCTTATATCGCTCTTGCCAAGTTTCTCCTGTCGACAACTTGCCGACGTTTACTGGAATGCCAGCAGTGCTACGTAAGTATTATGTATACATGTACAACGCATGAAGGTAACGATGGGTGCGTGCTTTTCCGCGCCTGCATTTCATGGGAGGCCGGTTTCGACATCTCCAACGTGCATTTGATTGATGCATCGGAGAAACGAGCTCCTGCGACCCACATGCGATGCGGCGCAGAAGCGTAGCGTACTAGTGGGTACGAGGCCGCACCCTAAAGGCGAAAAAAACTGGCCATTTCCTCTTTGATCAGTTTAAGTCTTGCATGACGGCCGTCCAATAATTAGGTTGTCGCTTGGAGATTTTATATTTATTGATCCTGTCAAGACGCTAAGCCTCTTAGGAAGCGCGCCAAATTCCCGGATGACAGATACAATTTTTCGCTGACTCATCCGAGGTGCCCACCGACGGCAGTGTAATAGGCAATGGCAAAACTTGAGCTCAGACGGAACGTATATATTAACGCGAAAGGGTCATTGAGATTCATTCTCCAATGGCAACTTCGGTTTCATGGATCGGCGGCAGATTCTCGATCGAATGGCGCGTTCTCGTTGTCTCTTCCGCCATCTTTTGCGCCTGCGGATTCTCTAAGTAAAATGACAGAACCACCTGTCAAACATGTTTATCGTCATTTTCGACGAGTACTAACCCGCCTGGTTGCATTGAACTAACCATCTTCAGTCGAGGGCAAAGTTAACCAAGACGAGAGAAAACAACAGGTGCCGCCGTCGTCCTTTGCGACAACCTCTTAGGCATAATAAATTCAACCTGCTCTAATTTGCATAGCTTTCTTCTGGCCAACCGATACGGTCCAACGTTGGATGTGCAAATTGGCGATCGATTGAACATCGTCTGTCCGTATTATTCTTCGTCGGCGACACCACGCTTGGACGCTTATCTTGAAATCTACCGAGTAAACTTATTAGCATATTCGCCACTGCGTCCAAGTGATTGATTGTCAGGTGCCCAAAGATGGTTACGAGAAATGTATGCTCAGTGAAAGTTCAAGAATAGTTGGCGTCTGCGCCACACCGGAAGCAGTCACCCTGTTGACGCTTGTTGTACGCGAATTTACGGCCAATCCTTCAGGCTTGGAATTCAAACCCGGCCAACGCTATTACTTCATCAGTAAGTGATTGTCTTTGAAAAAAAAGGTTCTCTCTTTCTCTTTAAATCGATTAATGCAATAAGACGCGTACGTTTCACTAACTTGTTCTAGCAACGTCCAATGGTAGCCGCGAAGGTATGTCCAACGCGGAGGGCGGCTTATGCCGCTCGAGCGGCATGAAAATGACTATGGACGTTCAAAATGCAGTCAGTAAGATATATAGCCAAAATAGGATTTGTGTTTAAAGTTCGATGATCGCTCAGCGCTTGCAGACAACTTGACAAGCAAACCTCCGAAGCCGGCAAAGGAGTACTTCTTCATCACCTATCAAACGCCCGAGTTCTTTGAAGACGACGATGACGATGACCAAACAACACAAATCGATTATGACGATTCTCAGAATGGTGAAATTACAACCGCTGTAACTAATGACTACGATACTGGTGAATGGATACCGACCACCGCCAAAGGCGACACCACCGACATGTGGTACATTGTGCATACGCGATCGCCGGATGAGCAGCAGACTTTAACGTCCATTGACGACAACCAATGGAGCGAAGGTAGGAATGAATAGCGCCTAGCAACTACTAAAGCGCAAGTACACATCTCATAGGGAGGAGCTCACGCTGTCGGCGGGCCGGTTGGGCAACCATTGTTTGCCTTATTTTGCTCGCTTTTGTTTTGAGGCTGACATGAATGAAAAGATTTTCTTTTTTTAAAAAAATGCGTATATAATAGAAACGGTCGCTCCCTTAAACAGCGCAACAAGAAAAAGGTTGTGGAACGTTTCAAGAGGAACTATAGAGAGAGAGAGAGAGAGACGCAGGGCGACAAAGCAGTGTCGCGCCGTCATGTAGGGATTATTTAGATAAACAGGCGCGAAGGGCTTAGCGAAATCGTGTGACACAAGCCTCAACGCGCTGTTAACGCTCTTTACAAGACGTGGACGATAATGTAGGGCGTCCATATATGTTCACCTGCATTTCACTAAACGATCGGTTGGTCTACAATAGTGTGCACCTTTTTTGTGACCTCTTTTTGCGTTGCTTCGGATCCGGGAATCGCCTATTGATTTGACGGACCAAATCGTAAAAGACCTATAAGCAAGATCGCCTAAAGCGATTTGACCATGACCAACGTTGGCACCTCGTTGACGTTGACTTTAGCCTTTGCGGACGTCTCCAGAAAGGCGCAGTTGAATTGACGAGCTAAATTTTGTCCCTGGTCTTTGCCGACCACTCGTTCATCTTCAAGATCACACTTATTGCCAACCAAAATCATAGGTACCTGAATATTACGTAAAAGCTACAGTACACGGATGAGTTGACTTTGGCTAAAACGTACTTCGTCCGTATCCTTTACGCGTAGTATTTGGTCGCGCAAGTCGATGAGATCGTTGAAGGTCGACTGGGCTGTGATCGAGTAAACTAGCACGAAGCCTTGGCCATTCTTCATGTACAAGTCGCGCATGGCCGTAAACTGCTCCTGCAAAGAAAGTATGCAAACGTAATTTACGGCCATCAGACGCGGCTGCGCATTGATCTCCGTCGGCTAAGACGAGGACGCATTGCCTCGTTTTTTTCTTCGAAACGGAATAATCAACCGACGCCTTTCGGTACCTCGCTGGAAATGTGAATCTATTACTCAACGGAGACGAGCCGAAAGAGGCGCCAAAAGCATTAGAGACGTTGGGCGCTAATTTGGCGAAACAGAAGTGGCCTCCAAAGAGGCAAAAAGCGAAATAGACTCGACAAAGCCGCATTCTAAGAAGGCGACTGCTCATCGTCAATGACGACCGAGTAGGGAAAGTGGAACTGAATTGAATTGTAAGCGTTTAGTTACCGTTCCCGCCGTGTCCAGAATTTCCAGCATACATTGTTGGCCGTCCACTTCGACTTGCTGCAAAACGACACAAAAATGGGAATTAGAAGAATGAATGAAAAGTGGACGCAAACCTTCCGATAGCTGTCCTCAATGGTTGGATCGTATTTTTCGACGAAGATGCCTTGTACAAATTGGACCGTCTGAAGAGAGGGCGCTAAGAAGAAGCGAACGGCACTGATGACTTACAAGGGCACTTTTGCCAACACCGCCGCTGCCGAGGACGACAATTTTGTATTCGCGCATTGAGGAGTCAGTCACTGTCTGCGAAGAAGAGCCAAATGCTTTCACGACAACGTGACAGTGAAAAAAGACCGGAAGTCGCGCGTAAATGAGACAATGACCTATCGATACGCGACCGCAATCGCACACACTGAAACGCTAACAAAGGTTGCTAAGCCACGCCGGAAATCAACGGTCATTCAGAAAGATTTTTCGCGTAGGCGACCCACCATATTCATTCATCTGCGGATTTTGAATGGAAAGTATGAATGTAAAAAAGAACGTCAAAAGCTCAGTATACGACAGGTGGTCGTGTAGAAAAAGTGAAAACTTAATGTAGCATAGTGCAAAGGCACCTACGCAAAACTTGTACGTACGATCGGTTGGGTCGAAAAAGATCAATACTTCCTTTCGCGTAGGAAAAGTAATGGAAAAGAAGTTAAGCTTTGGAAAGCGTACTTTTTCGAAACGCAATAATGAACATAGGGACGCGTACGATGCATGCGTCTATCCAAAGTTGGACACGTAAAAGTATGAATGGAAAATGATGGTCGCCCCCAACTGCCTATAACAAAGAACGTGCAAACGGAAACGCTTCGTCGACTGCGAAGCGGAGAAGTACAGTAAGCAAAAAGGTGAGAATAAACTTGCACTTATTCACGGCGCAGTCGCGTGACGGATTGCTCAAACGTTTACGGCGATCCAACGAACGTTAGTCAGCAGCGCATTGCCATTGCGGGCGATGGCGCGCGGCAGCGCCCGCAAAGCGGAGGCGGAAATAACGACGTAATTTTAAAAATTCGCAAAACCCATTAAGATGACAACGAATGCGATCGGAAAAAGGACACCGTAACGCCCGAGCGGCGTACCAAATACGGAAGTCAAATAAATGATCAGCAGGTACATATTAAAGCATGCCATCGTAAAAAGCATTTACAGCTCACCTTAACAATGTCGTAAGGAGAGTTTCAAAAAAGACGCATTAAGGGTCCCCTACGATCATTCGCTCACTCAGAAAGGCGTTAGCCAGGTGTCCTACAGTATGGTATGTTGAATGCAAGTACCATTTAAACGCTTCAGTTTAAGTGGATGTTCTTTTGCCTCTTAGTTATTGTCCCATATATTTTGCCACATTTAGTAGCTGCATATGAACTTAAGTAAACTAAGATGATATTCACTGCCAATTCACGAAGATAAACGATAAAGACGGAAGTCAAGTAAATGATAAGCAGGTACATATTAAAGCATGCAATCGTAAAAAGCACTTGCAGCGCACCTTAGCAATATCGTAAGGAGACTTTCAAAAACGAAGCATTAAGGATCCCCTACGATCATTCGCTCACTCGGAAAGGCGTCCCTTGGAGCCACAGCGGACGAGCGTTAGCCAGGGGTCCTACAGTAAGGTATGTTGAATGCAAGTACCATTTAAACGCTTCAGTTTAAGTGGTTATTCTTTTGAGTCTTAGTTATTGTCCCAATATATTTTGCAATATTTATTAGATGTATATTAACTTAAGTAAACTAAGGATAATATTCGGTGCCAATTCACGCGTTTCTTGCGGCCAAAACGGGCAAACAAGCGCCGTAAGCAAATCTCGCCTCCGTACGGTAAAGTCACTTTTGTCGCTCTGAAGACGCAGATGAGGAATCAGCAAAGACTTTTTGTTCACACGTTTAATAGCTGAGTTTCGCGTGTTTCATGTTGTAATGGCAAGATTAAATCAACCTTTTTTGGGAGAAACGACGCGTTGTGCATATCTGCTGATCACGCGGTATCGAAGCAGCCGTCTAATGCGCTATTCAACAGCATGTCGACGTGAGTAATAGTGTGAACCTGAGCATTATACAGTAATCTTAGTCTTAACGTTTATTTATTCCGTCGAATTATGCATTTCTGGCGGGAAGGAACTGTTCGCGCTGCCTCATTTTCTCGGAGCGTTTTAAAGTAAACGTTTCTATTCTAAAATTGGACAGAATTTCAAAGTGCTTATTCCGCGTTTGTTATTTAGCACTGTTTTAGATTGTATGAAAGGCGGCTGTGGCTACAGGCCCGCAGAGGGAGTTGCCTCTTTTGAAAGCACCTTTTCGTCATTTTTCTAACAGATGAAACCGCTGGAAGAGTGGACCACTGAAGACGTGGCCACATGGCTGGTCAACGAAGGCTTCGAGCAGCACGTCGACCTGTTGTGCTGGCAGCACAAAATAGACGGGCGCGCTTTGCTCGAATTGAACGAGCAAGATTTGCGCTTGCCTCCATTGCAGATGCCCGTACTTGGCGAAATCAAACGTCTTTGGGTTGCTTTGCTTCGTTTAAGGCAGGAAAGAGCCTCGTCCGCCTCCTCCGTGCATGAACATTCCACTACTAGGTTATTGCATATCTATCGAAATGATCCTGTATTTTACTATATGCCCATTTTCAGCGTGTTTTCAAATTTCGAGGAATTCTCGGCTGATCTGTTGATAGCAGAAATCGAATCAGCAGACACAAGAAATAAGAGTATACTCAAAACCATTCTTGCCGGTCTATACTTTGCAGTTTCCATTCTCATTACCTCTCTTGTTATGGTCGTTGTCCATGATCGGTAAGACTTGCACCGTTTAGGTTCGTGCTTCATTGTCGCCTTACAATTTAGGGTTCCCGATTCAAAAACTTTCCCGCCATTGCCTGACATCTTTCTTGACAATATACCACTTATCCCGTGGGCGTTTGACGCGTGCGAGATATTGGCATGCTTTCTGGGATCAATTTGGACTTTGGTTGTTCTATTTCACAAACACAGGTTTGCTTATAATTTATTTTTCGCTCTGGCTTATTCTGTCACATTCTCATTCTTAGACTAATTTTAATGCGCCGGTTTTTTTCCTTGGTTGGTACGGTCTTCATGCTGCGCTGCGTAACCATAATGATCACTTCTCTGTCCGTCCCAGGAGTTCACTTGGACTGCAAAGCGGTAAGCTACAGTAATTTGGATTTTGGAATTGACGCTCAGGTACAATGTTGTGCAGCGTCACAGCGATTGGCCTACGAAACTGTACAGAGCTTATGAAATTTGGTATGGTCTCGGCTTGTCATTGTTCAACGTGCGCTCATGCGGCGACTACATGTTCAGCGGTCACACGACCGTTGTTACAATGTTCAATCATTTCATCACTGAGTGTAAGCGTTGAATGTTGGCTTGGAAAAAATTTGAAAATTCAAATGGTTTACTGTAGACACTCCGGACAATTGGAACTACCTGCATACAATGTCGTGGGTGTGCAATCTTTTCGCAATTTTCTTCATCCTGGCCGCTCATGAGCACTACAGCTTGGACGTGTTTGTCGCGTTTTACATTAGTTCTCGTCTTTTTCTATACTATCATTCACTTGCCTACCATGCGCAGGCCGTTTCGTCCGGTGACAGTCGTACGAGAATTTGGTTTCCTTTGTTTTGGTTCTTCGAATCCGGTGGTCAAGTGGGACGCGTTCCCAACGAGTACGAATGGCCGCTGCCGTCCCTTTCGACTTTGTCCTCCTACGTGAACGGTTTAGCGCTCATCCGGTCGTGCAGGGAAGAATTAACCAAAATGCGATCTGTCTATCGCATTCACTTCCATAAGGTTCAACATTTCCTTCTCGACCGAAGTGGTGGCCAAAGAGTGACGCTTCAAGAAGACATATCCAAAAACGAATAGCGTACAGTCATCCCGTTACGCTGCTTTCCCGCGACCGTCTGAACTGCTGTCTACAGTCTTAAACAATGATCCGAGCTCGTTTCAATGCTCAACGTGCACGTTGGCTTTAACCGATTGACCATAAATGGTCGTTTTGCAGTTTTAATGAGACTCCTTTTACGTTCGCATTGTCTACGTCGAATAAAAATGATGCAGCGTTTAGTTTCTACTTAATAACTTTTTCTTCTTTTCTAAATTTCAAATTTCAGATACTCTGCGTATTTTTGATATCACTGTGTTGAGAATTAACTGTGAACCGTATTAATAAATCTCAAATTCGTCTCTGCATCGCAATGAGCACAATTTCATAAGGGTTGTCGCAACGGCAGTGTGAACATATCCTAAAGTAACCTGAATATCATTAAGGCTCACCGCGGCAGTCAGAGGCATATTTCTGTTTCGATAAAGTTCTTTTGATGACCGCAAAGCGCAAGTAGATTTTCTATTGCCAACGCAATAGTGAAAAGATGGCAGAAACCTGAAGGCAGCTACCGGTGTATTACTAAATTTTTAAAATTACAGACTGCCAGGCTAACCTACCTACTATTAAAGCTACAGGGGATGTTCATGTACGTTAAAGAAATAAAGCGCGGATTGCCTGATATATGTTGAAAAAAAATTCAGCAACCGTCTGCAAAATGCGTCTGCATCTAATTGTTTGCGTTAACACATTGAGCACTTCAATTTGAACGGAAAATATTGTTTCAACCGAAATCTCCGCGCAACGTTTCGCCTTGTAGCCTTTGACTCATTTGAAATGCAATAATGGACATAAAAAAATCTAACCTCTCTGATTTACAATACGCCTTCGGTAGCTGTCAACTACGCTTTGAGAGGTGCTACGATTCTGCATGTTGTGCGTTTGAAATAAAAAAAAGTACATGCCAAAATTAAAAGTGGCGTTTGCTGAGCTTTGAATGCGCACTAACAGCTTTCGGCTGCGTTCTCCCGTTCTTCACAAAATGGAAGTGTCGATAAAAAAAATTTCAAAACGACTTTTTACTTCTAAATATCCATCCGTCCATCTAATGGATCGCAGCTCTTTTATATCCACACCGTAGGCCAGTGTGGATCATAAGTACATTGCAGAATAAGTGTTGTTTACCAAAGCATACACAATGAAAGTCGACTTGGCAGAAGGCGTTATCCTCGTGACTATTTATGATGCTATCCCTTTTTAGAATATTAATATCCATGCATAGTCGTAGTAAACAGAACCTATATTTTTTAAATTCGATTTTGTTTATCAGAAACTATTTTTTACCGCTAAACGCATAATAACCCCAAATTCAAAGTCTACCGCTTGGCATTACAGTATGTATTTTTAATGAACATAATTAAATTGGTTAATCTTTTGCTTTTCCCACTTTTGCCTTCAATTACATCATCATAGTACAGGACATTGATGCATAGGTTTCAACTATTCTCATGGAACTACTGTAGTTTTTCCCGGTCCGAAAGTGGCTGTTGCTCTGTAGGTCTTCCATTAGCGAAGACTTTAAACCGCTTACGTACACATGTTGGAATGCGCCTACGTTGCACGACTATTGCTATTCGGGCTTTTTAGTCATTCCTTGTTGTTAGATGATGGCTTTCTATCATGGGTGAACCTGTTGCCAGTGATGAACCGCCTTTTCCGAAAAAGCCAAAAAAGGAGGAAGATAAAGAAGACGATACAGGTAAAGCATTTGCGTAGTTAAGCCGGATGACCTGTAAAGGATGTTGGCAACGTGACATGTCGGCTTTATGCTGATTAGAAATTTGTTTTTGATTTAGCCGTTCGTAGTAGGCGGTCAAAGAGAGCAACAGTGCGACCAGACTATAAGGCACTGGAAGCTTTCACTACAAGCGAAGAATCGGAGGATGGTAACTATGAACCGGGTTCGTTACGCATACTAGTTGCCTTGCGATAGCGCACTTATCTGGCTTGCTCTCATAGACACGGATGCGTGCAGTGATACCAGTTCGAACGATGAAAGTGTATCAGGTGAACGATGGGAAACATAGCAGACGTCTTTTTGAATATGCAGTTGATTTATAGGCGACAGAGATAGTCAAAAAGATTCAGCGAAGTTAGTAGACGAATTTAAGTCTTTTGCTTTTGGTCTCATTTATCCGCCCTGTTGTTCCAGTCGAAGTGACGGCTTAGGGGATCTGTTGGCCAAGTATCAAGAAGCCTACAAAGTGGCTATATTTGGCGTTCCGTCAAGTTCTGCTGACCAACTTTCCAAGCGGCCAAAGGCGGTACCAAAAGTGCTCCCTGCGCTGTCGCCGGATTATTGTCAACATTTTACCAACAAACTCCAGTGCATAAGTGAGCTTAACCAGTCCATTGCGACTACTGAGAAACTTAGGGAAGAAAGAAGACTTGCTATAGAGGTAAGTTATAGTTGCGTCTGCCTTGGTAAGATAGCCGATTCAGTTTCTGAAGCATCGTGCCAACAGTAGCCACGTTGGCAGGGCTCTCAAAGAGCTTCACGAAATTGGATCTCTTTTGAAAAGCTTTGGCGTAACGAACGTTCACACATCCCACGATTATCTTAAAGATATGCAGGATCGAGTGAACAAAATGCGAAATGCAGCTGGCTTGAATAATTCAGTGCAGTTGGACAAGTTGGACGATAAGGATTCGGAAGAAGCAGATTTTACGGAACAGAGCGATTGAATTGACAATGTGTTGCTCAAAGAAAAGTCAATACCGACTGAAGTGTGTGCAAGTACTTTATTTGAATTTGAACCTACCGTACTTGACTTAATAGTATTCAGGTACTGTGCGTGGAGCAAAAACGTTCGGCCCGTTTGAAGAAGATAAACTTTGTTTGGTTTTGAATTGTCTTCGCCTTATTTTGAACGCTCGTCGTTGGAGGTACGTTGTATAATGTTTTATAAAGTTTTGAATGCTCACAAGCTTTTTTAAAAATGTGACCGATTAGCGTCGCTCCATGAAAGCGATGTTAAGTTAATTTGTTGCTGCGTAACGTTAGGTAGGCAGACGTAATTTTTCTTAGCATTACTTTGGCACAAGTCCTTTAAACGAACGCATAGATTTGTCGCTGTGCAGGTTGTTTTGCAAAGTCATAGTAGGACAGAGCTTTATCTTGAAAACCTATGAACTTGGAGATGGACGATATGAAAAGTTGGATTCAAGTAAGCGTGGTTTTGGCTTTGCTGATTGTGAGCCGCTGGCGTACAGATCGTCCGTATAAAGAACACCGTTTTGAAGATGCTGCCATGTAGTAGAGTGACTGTATGGCGAAAACGATACTGATTCGCCTGAAACAGCGAACAGATGTTGCTAAGCATAGCTATTCTCAAAGAACCAATGTTACCAGTTGTGTTTGCCACATTTCGCTGACGAAGTGGTTTGAAGTATGTACCCGCGATGTTTTCTGCCTCGCTTTTGGCGAATATCTTTGGAAACAGACCTTCGTAACGAATTTTCATGAGCAAGAAGAGCCACCGTACCTGTCGAAGTATTTCGTCTCCCGAATCGCTGTCTGAACTATATTCACCATTCAGAATCATTTGATCTTGCCTACTAGAAGACGCGGATCGTAGGCTGTTTGCTACAAATGTAAACTCGTTGTGTCAGGGTGAAGTCAGTTAAAGCACACAAATTACATGATTCCGTTTTGGGCAGCTTTGTTCTCGTTATGATAACTTCTGGCAGATTCCAACTTTGAGAGTCAACATCCCAAACGGCAGCTCGCTTCACACCATCTAAGTCGGCGTAGTTGCAGTCTCGCGGGATGCAGGGTTTCACTTTGTCAAGCAATTGACTTAGTAGTTTGATCTGTTGATTCTGTTTACGTATGGTGTCCAAGTAGTCTTGGCGTTCGCGCTCGAATTCTCCATATAAGTCTTGTACGTCCTTTTCCAAAGCTTTGTTTCTGCGCTTTTCGTTCTCCAACTTGCCTTGAACGCTTTGCAGCGTTTGGTTGACGTCCTTGTATGCGTCCATCATTTGTTCCTCTTGTAGTTGCCTGTTTCTTTCCATTTCTGATAGAGGGATAGTTTAGCGAACATTCAAATGTTCCCTTAAGCGTCGTACCTCTCATCTGTCGTCGTCGACGTTCCGCTTCCTTCTTTTTTTGTTTTCTCTTTTCCACCAAAGCCTTGTTGCTAAGTTGTTCGCCGCCTATTATTTGCTCTTCGAGCATTTTCAACCTGACCGCCCCCTTACGAGTAAGTTGCGAAAGGCAAATTTTGAATTTACAAACCGTTCAAGCGCCTGTTCAGTGTTCATACCGGTCTGAGCGGCAAAATTACGAGCCAAAGCAGCCTCTGTAAACACGCTTTGCTCGTCAATGGAAAAATATAGATTATCGCTAACCGTTGTCTTCAGTTCGTCTGACCGCGCGGTCGTAGCTGTCGCGCAGTCGGCTCAACTCCTTCTCCAGACGACTCTTCGTAATTTGCTCCATTCTGAATTGCTCCTCGATGATGGCCATTTTGCGCTCGTATTCCTAATTTGAAAATTTGAATTCATACTGTATAGGAGAGTTGATTTACAGGTACCATGCGAAGTTGCTTTGTTTCCAATTCGAGTCGAGATTCGTCGGTCGGAATCGACGATGGTGCTTGTGGGCCCACTGGCTGCTGCAGGTCGCGCAGCAAATTTTTGAGTCTTTCAATCTCCTCCTGATACTGCCGTAAAAGGGCGTCTTTAGGATCTTCGTTGATTCTCGGTCTGTTGCGTATGTTTTTGGCTCGGTTGGCGTAACGCAGTGTGCTTAGCGATTCTTCGTAATTGTAATCGGCGGGTGACAAACACGCAATCATAATTGTTTTTGTGTTGCCGCCCAAGGAATCCTTGAAAGAAGGAGAATCGCCACTCCGTATATTTAAGGCAACGTACTTGCAATAACCGCGTCAACTTCGAGTCTCTGTATGGAATGTGGGTAGATTTTCCGTCTACCAAGGCTGATATAACGTTTCCAAGGGCAGAAAGAGACAGATTAATTCTGGTCGCTTCTTTTAGCCGTTCTCCAACCGCTCCTGAAATGGAATAATGTAACGTGTATCCTATAAGTCTGTTTTGTGCGTTACTAGTTTTAGATTGCCTCTCGCTGCCGGCTAAGTCGACTAAATGTAGTTTTGCGGTTTTTATATGCTCTCGCCCGTGATGTATTTCGAACATTTCCAGATGAAGGGTAAATATGCTATGTGAACGGGAAGAGTCAGTATTCATTAGCGTAGCGGCGGTAGCTCGGTTTCGCATGCCCTTTTGAAGCAATTTTTCGCACTCATTAACATTGTGAACGGGATGCATGGAAAGTCCGGCCACGTAGACGCCTCGTTCTTGGTGTTCCTTGATTTCCAGCTTTTGCTTGGTGTCTTTGCCCAAAAGATCGCGAACGTCCTCAATGTAGATCTGCAAAGGCGAAAGGGAAAGGAAACTGACGGAGTGATTGCATGGGTGCGCGAGGTGGTCAATAGAAGCATTTCTATTTTTATGTTTACCTCGAGATAGGAAGCGCAGACGAGAAATTTGACATTTTCCGTCGTAGATATTGCTTCAAAGATGTGTTCGAAGGTTCGTGGTACAATTCCCTTTTGAACTGGCCAATTGTCCGGTCCTTGCATGGTAAAAGACTTACCGGAGCCTGTTTGACCATAGGCGAACACGGTCCCGTTGTAGCCTTCCAAAACGGACTGAATGCAAAGTTTGTAAAGGTTTTACATCAACTTTGCAACTTACCTCAACTAATGGATAGACAACGTCATTGTACAGTAATTCCGTTGTGGCCTCCTTGTCGAAGACAGCGTCAAAGGTAAAAACCTTCGGCTCTGCTGTCCTGTCAGCCGGGTTCACTATTGTACATTGAGAACAAGAAGGGTCCGTTTCCAGAACATATGTACATCCCATTGACGTTTCTTGTTCATTCAATGGCCTGGAACGAACCACGACGCGTACGCATTCCGCAGCTGGCATATCGTACTATTTTCAACCTATTCACCGGTAATGGTAATTTCGCACCGTTATTTCACCGGCTAAGCAGCTCCATGTCGAGCGGTTTACGCCTTTGACGAGCCGCGCGTACGAGCCAAGAAGCGATACAGTGTTGTCATGGTAACTGCCATTCCGTTTCTCTTGATGTATCGACTAATTGCAACCTTCCAGCATAACTTCATTCACTCTATGATATGAATGAACGTTTTTTCTCTGGCTTTCGTTCGTTGCTGCGCGATGGTTTCACAATACGATTGACGTTAGCGCTTATAATCGAATCTTACTTTGCTCTGAACGGAAAGGCTTGTGTACAACACTTTCGACCAATGAGATTATTTCTTCAATAAGCTGCTAGCAAACATGCTGAGATGAACAGCTTTGTACGCCTATTTACCTAAGGCGAAAGCGTTGTCGACCCAAGCCGATTCTTAATTAGTACGAACCCGCAAATCATATTCGTATTCAAAATTTCAAATTGGACTTTCGACCAGTGAGATTATTTCTTCAATAAGCTGCCGGCAAACATGCTGAGATGAAGAGCTTTGTACGCCTATTTGCCTAAGGCGAAAGCATTGTCGACCCAAGCCGATTCTTAATTAGTACGAACCTGCAAATCATATTCATTTCAAATTTTCCGCCGTTTGTCATACTGTAATATAGTAATTGCAGAGTTTTTGAACGGCCAATCTTATGCGTCCATTGTCCAGTGTATGGATCGTAAATTACTGACTGCCGCTGTGCGAAACTGTAAAACAAACGAAATGTTAAGCAAGGAATAATTCGCGTTGCTTCTGAAGCTTTCGACTTGATCTACTGTATTTTTCAAAAAGCGAATTCAGGTTAGAGCATCAGATTTATCGCGAATTCGTTTCGAATATTTCCGTCAACCAATGATGCCCCCTCGGAGTAACTACAAGACGACATCATTGCGACTTGGTGTGTCGACCAGTTAAAGTGAAATCTTGAACAGCCATTATTGCGAATTCCTGTTTTCTGCGCTGAGCGTGGGTTGGCCTAACTAAGCGTCCCACTTTTGCCTCGAAGATGTTTTCGTCTTCTTCGCCGACGGAGTGGCTTATTTGCAGCGGCGAACAATCCTACTTTACCTTACGCCATGCATACAGCCCTAACCCTAATCCCGCTTTGGCTATCGTTGACGCTTCGTTCGCAAGCCTACTTTGTTCCTTGCAACGGTATAGACGCGTTGTTGTATTGTCTCTGTCCTGAAAGAGAATGGATCACCGTCCTTTTAGGGTCAAGTACGATTGGCGGTCTCTGCGATGTTGATAGCGACTGCAGTGGACGCGGCGTTACGTGCATGCTGGGCAAATGTCAGTGTCACTTTTCGTACGCCCAAAAGACGGATGCCCACTCGGGATATCAAGTTTGCGTAAAAGGTGTGCGTATTATTGGTCCGCCAAAAGCAGTCCTTCAATGGTTTTTTCAGCGCCTGATACGGTGGGAGCACCCTGCTCAGATACGTGTCGTTTTCCGCTGTTCTGCGATAACAATCGCTGTCAGTGTATACGCTCGAAGAAGGAAGGCAATCAGTGCTTTGTCGGTAAGCACCTCTGCACCCTTAAAAGCTAACACTGCTTCACTGAAGACTCCTATCTTGGACAATCCTGTAAAAGGCATATAGAATGCTCAATTCCTTTTTCGGCTTGTATTAACTCTCGATGCGACTGCGTGCAGGGAAGTCGTCGTTACGGCAACTCATGCCATGCCGGTATGTCTTATCTATTTGATAGACAGTGCTCATGTGCAAATGATAATCAGAAGCCTACTGCCCTAATGGACAGAAAGCCGGTAGGCCGTGCAGCATACGCACGCTCGACGTAGGCGTCATTCACAACGTTATCAATTCCGGCAGCGTTTTGGACGATTGCCAACCGGGATATTTCTGTCACGCTCCTCCGATGTCCTTCACTGGTCACTGTTGCGCTCTAACCTGTCCATTCGCCATGCAGCCGTCTATGGAATACACCTGCGACGCAAGAGATGACCGTGGTCACAGCTGCCCTTCGGAAACTCACTACTGCCATCGCTTTGCCGGTATTTATCCTGAGCATCATTAATAGCTTTCATACTGTACTGTGCAGGGCCTTCCTTCTCCTACCACATCTGCTGCAGAAGTCCTTGCAAGGAACCAAAGCCGATATACATTCATGGCAGTTGCTACGCTCGCGCCTTTCTTGGCAAGGATTGTCAGGTGAATGAGCAATGCGACGGCGGAACCACGATGCAATGCAGCGGGGGCAAGTGCGCATGCAAATCAGGCTTCAAGCCCGAATCGACCGATCACACTTCAATTCCGCCAATGACTTGCGTCCCTTCGCAATGCCCCAGACAGGGCGCTCTGGTCGGCCACGATTGCATAGAGAAGGTCAACTTGGGCGAACAGTGCGTCTCGTCCGTGCAATGCCCGAACGGAGCTTATTGCTTCCGCGGCATCTGCCATTGCCAGTGCGGCCTTGCAAAGCACGGTAACCAATGCGTGCCTCATCAAACTGGAACCTACGATCAGCCAGACGTCGTTGATCAGCCGACGCCACCAAGACTTGGTAGGACAACTAGCGTCACCTATTTAACTATACCCCCTCATTTCGTCTATTTTAGGCGGCGGTGCTGCTTCGACTGCTGGTGGCGGTTTTCTCAATGTCGTTGAGCGACTTTTGAAAGGAGTGCGCAGCGGGAGCGGCGGCGGCGGCACGACTTAGAAAAGTTAACCAATGTCTTTCACGTGCCTATGGCTTTTTTAATGATGAAGCGAAAGTAACACGTTCAAATGTCTTAGCGCGCGTATCACAGCTTGTCAGGTCTGTCAAAAGTTGTCCATAAACCATGGCTGTCCACCATTGGTTGGTCGTACGGTCAGTATATCGCAGCCCGTATCGGTAACCAATAAAGTGTGCTCGAATTGGGCGGAAAGCTTTCCGTCGGCCGTAGTGGCCGTCCACTTGTCGGGCCAATGGATCTCATGGTAAGTACCTTGATTGATCATAGGCTCGATTGTGAACGTGTGCCCCGGCTTCATCACTCCAATGGCTTTGTTCTCTAGAAAATAATTGGGATCGATAGCGACTGAAGTGCAAGCGCGCCCTTACCAATGCCCAATGAATATAACATTTGGGCACCTAACACCTCGAGCCAATTCACTGAAAGCCAACAAAGGCTTTCCTCCGAGCAAAGCGGGGAAAAAAAGAAAGCAACGAAATACACTTACTCGAGTAGTGCGGTACCGTCGGTACAGTGTGAAATAGACTAAAACGTAGAAAGTCAGCTACAGTATGCATTGGTTAAAATGAAAATCAAGTTAACATTAATTTCAAATTTGAATTTCGTTTTTTAAAAGCGGCAATTTTTACCTACCGATTGATTCCGTGGCCGCAATACGAGCGTACAACGGAGAAGCCGTGACTTCGAGCGTACTTTTCAATTACGCCTCCGATTTCGCGATATTTCGTGCCTGGCTTCACTAGAATTTTTTTGGCGTAATGCACAATAGCGGCAGTTGAGCAAGTTTACCTATTTTGATGGCTTCGGCTAAGCATTCGTAGGTTACTTGAACCAACTGTTTGGCCGCATCGCTGACGGTGCCAACGAGAAAGGTTTCGTTCAGATCGCCGTGAAAACCGCGATGATACAGCGTTATGTCAACTGAAGGAAAACGGATGCACCAATGGGAGAAAGATTAGCAAAATAAGCAAAGGAACAAAATCAACTCACGATTCACTATGTCGCCGTCTGCTAAAGGTCGAAGGTCGGGAATGCCATGGCAGATTACTTCGTTTACCGAAGTGCAACAAGATTTCGGAAATGTATGATAGCCTAAAGGCGACGGATAGCAGTCGCGTTCGATTGACGCCTGGAAAAGACGCGAATGGATGAATTTAAAGAAAACAACACGAAAGGGCGGATCGAACTTCGTGAACTATTCGGTCTATTTCGTCGGTAGTCATACCGACGGAAATTTGCGCTGCTGCCTCGTCCATCACTTCGCGCGCAAGTTTGCAAGAGACGCGCATAGCTTCAATTTCTTCGTCGTTCAAAACTTGAATCACCGAACTTTGTTTTGTCGACATTTCAAGTAACGATATTCCTCGAGGATGGCAGACGTAGTCGGGACGTTCTATCGACTCGGGCACCGTACGTCTTTGGCTCTAAAGGTGCGCTTACTGGAGCGTTCGGGGAGACGAAAGAAAAGAATGAATAGACAAAGTAAAACCTGCATGTGAGGTCGAAGCGGTCCCGAAAAGGAAAAGTTCGGATAGAGCGTTTCCAATTCTAAAAACAGCTATCATTTGTCGCTTATAGCCAATCGGCTTGCTTGCCTTGCGGTTTGTGCATCTTCTTGTGCACATTCCAGAAGCTCTTGAAGCACGGCTGCCAAACAACGCATCCTAATTGGGGCAAACGACCGACCAAAAGGCTAACAACCAACCTGAGAGCAAAAGAACGCCGGAGGCAACTTCAATTTCAGGCATACAGGGCACTTTAGCGTAGCCGGCTTGCCGCACTGAGGTGTTTGGCAGAGATTCACAACGTCCGTCATTTCCAACCGCAGCGCACAACGTTCCTTGCTAGCGCGGTCTATGCTACAGTAAGCAAGTGAACCTGCTAGTCAAATAAGTTTGCTGTAGCAGCCGCGGATTTCTGCTAGACAAAACCAAACGATTTCTCATTCTTATAAAACATTGTTAGGTAGAAGTTTTCCTTTATGCTCTACGGCAAAGAGGACGCCTACAAATGTGGTCAAGGGTTCAGAAATTCCCTTATTACGATTGTAACTTCACCCATAATTCAAATTAGTTTACGGAGAGTAGTGCTTGCTTAGGAATTACAGTAGAAACTCGATTATCGGAATTTGGCGAGGAGAACAATAGACTTACAGTATGATGAACGATGTGCAAGTTGAGAGCCCGTGACCTCTTGAAAGGGCTAGTTTAGTTTTCCGAATAGGCCGCCTTCGGCCTCCCGCTGTTTTTACCGTCCTGTAAATCGCTCTCCGAGCAATCTACCTTTACCTTAGTAGTAGTCTGTACTTTCGTATTGCAAAGGCAGTCGGTCGTGCGGGCAGTACTACAGTATCCCAAAACAATTGTTACTTGAACATCGCTTGTTCTTTCTGCAAAATATTTGACCTTTTGTTGTATTCGTACGGTCTTCATGAACTGAGCTGACGCGCGCGTGAGCTGCTCTTCGAGAAGTACAACTTAGAATGCTCGCAGTGTACGAAAAATTAATAAACAAAGAAAAGCTCGATTATCGGAATTTTTCGTTATCGGAACCACCCGTTGCAACAATGACTTCCGGTAACCGAGTTTCTATTGTATTTAGTAGTTTCCCCAAGCGTGCTGTCATCGGTTTTATGCGGAATATGATGCGCATTTAGAAATTGACTTTATTACTCTTTTTGGCTTACTGTAGCTTTAGTAACCTTTCCCTTTTCTTGGCTTGGAATTTCGTTCAATCGGAATGGCTAAAATGTGCTTAAGTATTCACATGTTGTCTCCTAACTGTTGCTTTAGAGTAAAAACGATATTTTAGAGAAAAAGAGCAAGCGAATGACCTGCCGGCTTCGCTACAAAATTCAGCGGAAGGTTGCTTTTTCTCCTTCAGCGTAGGCTGGAGTCGACTTTACGTCATTTAGGTAAGAGAGCACAATCGAAAGAAGCGTAGAGAACAAAGGAAGAAGGAAAAGGCAAAGTCGCGCGGTGGCGGCTTAGGAATTAAAAAGTTGGAACACGTACCCAACAGTTGTCCATTCAAGCAAGAGCTGCTGGAGCAAGCGGAGCGCTCAAAGCGTGAGGTATTAGATTTCTTGGCGTTTGTTCTATGCGTGCAAGCCGCTCTTGCCGCCTTCAGGAGGAACGAAGGAAAGAAATCCTGAAGGCGGAACGTCGAAATAAGAAAAGCTCCCAGAAAAGCTTGGAAGACTTAGTCGGCAATGCCCAAAGCAGGCAAAAGCATTTTGACGATCTGGTACAGTTCGGGATATGCAAATTCGTTTTAATCGTATAAATTTTAAGCAGCAAAAGTCTGCGAACGACAAAATTATAGAAAGCCTTTCCAAGCCTATAGAAGACTACGCGGTAGCCCTTAGAAGGGTATATACGCTCTCTTTTTTGCTTCGTACATGCCGTTGGCTGTTAATCCATATTTAGGTAGTGAAGCTGTCGGATATTGTGCTAGAAATCCTTGACGCCAGAGATCCATTGGGCAGCCGATCTCCTCAAGTGGAAAATATGATTCTGGATGCCGGCAAACGTCTCGTGCTTGTCATCAACAAAATAGGTAACTCATTTTCCGCGTCGCGTATTCTAATAAATTTTTGTCGAAACACAAAGAGCGGATTGGCCAAGTTCCTTCCAGCTCCGTTTAGGCTGTTTCGTATAATGTGCAGACGCGATAAATGCATATCGTACACTTGGCGATGTCCCCCTTCGGGTTTGTACGTTAAAAAAATTTTTTTTGTAGACCTAATTCCTAAAGAGAACATTAAGAAATGGCTAAACTACCTTCGAAGGGAGTATCCCGCCGTAGCTTTCAAAGCGTCAACGCAGGAGCAGCGGAAAAAGCTCGTAAGACGCGACAATTTTTTGAAAATCAAAAATATGCAAATTAAAAATATTTTTAGGGATGGATAAGCGGCGCAAACGTCATCACTAGTAAAGCCATTGGTGCAGACATACTTATGCGTCTGCTCGGTAGCTACGTAAAGAATAAAGAAGCGGCAGCGGCAATTCGCGTTGGCGTCGTAGGCAAGTGGCTCTTCTCCATTTCCACTTTTCAGTTTTAGCCCAACGTTTAGGCTATCCAAATGTAGGCAAAAGCAGCGTGATCAATAGCCTGAAAAGGAAAATAATTTGCGACGTTGGCGCCAATCCGGGGGTCACCAGAACTGTTCAGGAAGTTCAGTTGGATCAAAAAATCCGACTGATCGACTCGCCAGGAGTTATAATGGCCAAAGACGGTTCAATGGACTCCACCGAGCTAGCTTTGAAGAATGTTATTCGAATGGACAAGGCGGATTGCCAGTTGGCCGCCGAGGCCATATTTCACCGGTGCTCGAAGCAGAAGGTAAAAAAGCGGCAGTTGCAAATTCGAATTATGCAAATTAGTACAGTATGCTTTAGCTTATGTTGTTGTACAATCTGCCAGATTTTAACGACGTGGACGAGTTTTTAAACCTATTGGCCAAAAGCATTGGCCGCCTTAAAAAGGGAGGCGTCCCGGACCGAAAGATGGCTGCCAGAAAGGTTCTCCAAGATTGGACTCGGTAGCTTTTCGCCTTTGGGGCTCTCCTTATGCTTAAGCTTATGGTTGAAATCATATTCAGCGGGAAGATACGGTACTATTGCGAGCCCCCGGACGATAGAGACAGAATAGTCTGTAGCGAAGTGGTCGACCGCATGATGAAGGAATTTGACCTGGACGCTATTAGTAACGAGGAAAGTCTCGTACTGCAAAGTAGTCAAAGGGCTTCAAATGTATATTGATTTTAAACTTTTGCTCCTTTTCGAGGTCTTCCATCGAGGGCCATTGCCGAAGCGGTTATAATGAGTGACAATGCTTCAGCGCAAGCTGGAAACGCTGGCGAGCAATTAACAAAGGTACATAAGCAGCTGCGACTATTCAAAAAAGGAACTATTGGCTTTTTGCAAAGGTCGACCTGAGCAATAAGGCCTCCGAAACGAAGGGAAAGAAGCGCCTCAACGATTATGATGACGTCGATGGTAGTTTGGAAACGGAGGGCAATAGGCAAGACAATCGCTTCTTGAAGCACGTGGCCAAAAGGAGAAAAAGGCAAATGCGAAAAACGGGTATGCATTTGAGCAAAGCGAATTCTTGCATTTCATTATTCCCTGTGAGAGGTATACTGTATAGAAAATCGATGCTCAAGATTGGCGGATGCCATGGAGACGGCTATGAAGTTGGCAGACTCGCAGGACGACTTAGCCGCTTATAACTTTGACGATGCGTTGGAAATGACGGAATAAAAAGTTTTGTAATTCGATATTTGCTTTGTTGCTTGTCGGCCTGCGACTTTGTGTTTGCCAGATCACGTTGCTTCAATTGAATAGGTGACGAAAGGTCAAAAATTGAATTTTCACGCGACGCTCATTCGCTGTTGAAGAAATGGAAGAGCGCTTTGGCCGCTTGGCAATCCATCCGCTCGTCATGTTGATTCGTGAAGCATTTGCTCCGCCTCATCCGCTTAGTAGCGTATTTAGCTAGTTGGCATTTCTTGCAGCTGCTTCTTCTACCTTTGACCTAAGCGATTTACGCGAAGCTCTCGTAGCCGTGCTTTCCTTGAAGACTATAAAGGTAACTGGCCCTCGTATGGCGTCTTTTCGTTCGTTCAACCAACAGCGTTTCTATTTGTGCCCCATTTTTATTTTTCTATTCCTCTTTCGTTGATGAAAAGCCAGCTGATGACATTCGCGGCAGATATATTGGGAACCGACGAGCTTTTGCCTCCGCTATCCATCAATTCAACAAGGCTGACGGGCAGTTGTGTGTTTTTTCTTTATATTTTCCTAGCAGAGCCTATAGAGAGCGTAAAAGAGTTCACTTTGCGACAAGCAAGGCGAACGTGAGGCGCGGACGCAAGCAGGAGTATGTATGTACCTGAAAATCGCAAAATTTGGCGGGATTTTTTCTGCCTACTGTAGGGTTGCGTGTTGCATATAGGGTTGTTGGATTCGGTTTTTGCCTTACTGGTCGGCCGCAAGCGATGTTGCCAAGACGATGGGAAGTGGGTAATTTGGTTGATTTATTGCCTGCTTCAGTTGGTACGGTGCCTTCGGGCATTATTGGTCGGCGTTTGCTCATTTGGCGTTTCTCTGACGCAAGAGTTCCGCGTTCGTTGGGACCGCATGCGTCATTTTGCCTCGTCGAACGTCGTTGGTCGTTGCAGTCATTGGCTCTCAATGAAGTTTTCAACCACCACACTTGCAGCCAAGTGTTCGCTGTCGCCCTTTTGCCAATCGATCGTCGGCTAGTGTACCCCTTCAGGGCGCGGGCAGTCGACTTTTTCCATCCTTTCGACGAGCACTTCCATCGATTCATCGTTGCTCCACAGGGAGCGTATTTCCATCCGGAGCAGTTGGTAGGTCCAATTAGCTGTTTAATTTCATTTTTTAAATCACCATCCCTTCGCACATTTCGGCTGGCGCCAATAACGTCCTACCCTAACGCGCGGCACGGCTGACCAGTCGCCAAATAGCGGAGGTATATGCATGCAATGCCATTTTAGGCGCTGTTGTGTCCGCGGAAATTCTCATGCTTTCGTCGCGTGTTCAGTCGTTTCCGATTTGTTCGTTAGAATGTGCGCTCGGCTAGTGTGATGGCAAGGCGAAAAATCAATCGCTACTAAAAGGACTCCACCTTTCCTTTGGTTGGCAGATGCTCGCTCACAACCGCTCAGCTTAGGCGGACAGTCATCTCTCTTCTTTAGTTTACGGAACTTTGCTTCATTCCAGCCGGTCTATTGTTTTCCTTGATTGTGATTCGCAGGTGACCAGTGTTCGGACGCGGCGCGGTTCTCCTCCTTCCTCGTTTTGTCGCGTAGGCAGATCGCTAAACACCCTACTTGGCTACTTCTAATCTCAAATCATTGAATCCTCGCTGTTATGCTTTGATGTCAGATCGTTGTCCTTTTGGTCGGGCTCGTTTAGGCGGCAAGTTTTCCTTTTCACGCTTTGATCAATTTTCTCTTCGCCCATCGTCAGTTGCGTGCCAGAACTTTTCCCATCCGTCAACTGTTGACCGTTCGTACGCGAATGCAGTTTGCAGTCGTCACACAAGCAACTTTCGTCTACGCTTTCATCGTTCAAAGTACACGAGAGCTGCTGCATCGCGCGACGAACAAAATGGCAGCTCGGTGGACGCCCCCAAATCATTTTTTCCCCATTCCGACCTTTTGCAGCATCAGCAGCGCTGTGGTTCTATTTTTAAAAGAAGTTCAAGTACGTGAATGCGAATTAGTGATGCGCAGGCTTTTGCCGCCCCTTGAACTTTGGTTTACTGTATGCGTCTAGGCAATCCACTATCATCCAGCTTAGATTGTCCTTTGTTGACTTGTTTCCGCTGAAGCGTTTATTAATAGACAGTTTGAAGAGCGTTTGATTGGTCAAGAAAGTTGCTAAACGCGGTTCTGTGTTTGATCAGGTAAGAAAATTCAAATTTGAAAAGTGATATTTTTGCATTTTATCAGTTGACCAACGATCAACGTTGAGACAGAGAGAGAGAGAGAGTAGGCTGTGAACACTACTGGTTGCTCGTTGTGCTCGCTTTTTGTTTGCTCACCTGACTTTGCGTCCAAATGTTTAACAATGCCCTCCTCCCTCTGACAGCGACAGTCGCCAATCGACTTCAACTCTTACACATCCCGAGCGTCTTTTCTACTTTGCAGCCTGGAAAAGGTGGGCTTTCGCCGTCTCTTGCTCCTCTCTAAGCATACTGTATTTCAAATACCGGTTAGTACGTTGTTTGCATTTGACTCTCGACCAAAGCTGTCATTGACCTGTTTTCCGTCGTCTTCAATTCTTGCCGAACAACTTGAACGTACAAAAGCCGAAATGGAACTGCCCCCCGAACGGAGAGGGTGTTTGGTTGCTGCTGCTGTTTGTTGTGCCTAAAAACAAGAGTTTTGGGTGGGTCGTTCGGGATCATTTGATTGTTGTCGTAGCGTTCGAGGCGCGTCATGCCCTTGCCCGGTTGACAGCCGGCCCAGTCATCATTTCATTTCAGGTTGCAAGGAGAGAACCTGTTTTCGTCGAACCCCTGTTGTGCCGCTCGGTAATCGGCATATTCTCATCATTACGGCGGCGGCGGTGTTGCTAGCCTTGCTTTCCAGCAACCGCAACACACACACACACACAACGTGTGCTCTCCCCTAAAACCGTTTGCTGACAAAGTATGCCGTCACGAGGCGATGGAAATAGGCCAAATGCCGGCTCCAAAAAAGCTCAACCCGAGGAGACGCCTTTGGTTTCCGTCCAAGATGGCAAGAAAAACAAGAAGGCCCCACTACATGATCTCAAGCAAGAAATGGAGACCGTAAGCGCGGCAGTTTCGTTTTTTTAAAAAGTCATTAGCATTTTTTCAGGATAAGCACCAGATCCCAATTGAAGAATTGTTCAGGCGTTTGGATACGGATCCTCAAAATGTGAGCAACAACGCTTATTGTCTCTTATAAGTATGTGTCGCCTTTAGGGATTGTCTGCCGAGGAAGCAAAGCGCCGTCTATCTCGCGATGGGCCCAACGCCCTGTCGCCCCCGCCAAGCACCCCGGAATGGGTGAAGTTTTGCAAGAATTTGTTCGGTGGTTTTGCCGTTCTCCTTTGGATCGGCGCTGTCCTATGCTTTATTGCCTACGGTGTCGACGTGGCGATGTCCGAGAACGCGCTCAAGGACAATGTAAGTACGACATAAAAAAAAATGTCATCAAGGAAAAGATGGGTGGAGGAGGAGAAGAGCATTATATGACCTGTTGCCGCGACCCACCTGCTAGTGGAAACGTTGCAGCTATATCTCGGAATTGTTTTGGCCGCAGTGGTCATCATCACCGGATGCTTCCAATACTACCAAGAGGCGAAGAGCGAAAAGATAATGGAATCCTTCAAACACATGGTTCCCAGCGTAAGTGATCGCTCATTACCTAATTACATTAAGGGCTGGTCGCCTTAAGAGGCGCTGAGCAGAGATAAGTTGCGTTTCCCCTTTGAAGCGCCCTCTCCTTAGTAGTCGGCTAGAGAGCGCATCTGTATTGGTCAATTGCAACTTGGCCATCGCGACCAGTTTTCGCATTGTCACCCAGTATTCCCAAAGCTTTGCGCGACCGAGTGGTAGAAATAAGGTTTTGAGCATAGTTGGCCAAATTGGCGCATTGCGTTGACCGCTGAAGGCTACGTTGTTTTTAAACTTTGATGCGCAGGTTCATTTGAATTTTCAGACGGACGTTTTTTTGACGATCGTACTTTTGCGCTTGGCCGCAATAGTCTGGTTAGAAGCCAAGCGCTTGGTTGCGTCGCTTAAATGAACTGCTCGCTTCAAGCGCAGTTGATTAGTTGCCACTTGCCAAAACGATCATAAATTAATGGGCCAAACTAGTTTCGTAATGCCACCTATGCTGGCAACGATTCCATTGTTCTCGGCGGATATGATTGATATCCGCCGTTTGGCGCTGTCCGGCAAATTGACCATTCTTTTAGTTTCAGTTTTTTTTCCATCGACCTCGCAGACGCCTCATCCATTTTGCCTTTGTTCGTTGTCTTCTTTTTACGGCGTAACTCTTCGAAACGCGACCTTTTAGCAGATGCGCTTTTTATCTTCTCTTCCTTCCGTTTGTAAGCATATCCGCCGGAAATAGACGTCATCTTAGAGAAGCGGTCTTGTGACTTTTAAAAGTAATTTATCTACTGCTTGCGTATACTGTAGGTTTGCCAGTAAAGTTGACGCTTTTTTGCGCCATTTTGAAAATTAACTTTGCCCTTTCAGCACAGAGACGCCTTTTGCTGTAGAGTGGGCACCTTCCTGTACGTTTTGGGCCCAATTAATATTAGCATCATACGGCTTTCGTTCGGGCCGGTATTGATTGATGCATAGTATAGTGCGCCCATTGAACGCAAAGGAAGTTTGCTCTTCGCGTCGAACGGTTACCCGAAGACGGCTGCGAAAATGTTGGTCGATTGAGCGTCTGCGTTTTTTTGTCCAAATGGCTTCCAACGAGCTGTGACGTTCTATTTGACCTATCCGCGTCACATTGCCAACTGTTATTTGCGCCTTTTGTTAGCATGTCAAATGGGGTGCTTTTTAAAAGTTTGCATTTCCGCTTGTTCAACTCCACCGGGGAAGAAGAGAAGTCTCCTTCAACAAGCGTGAATAGCAGTAGTTCGTAATGCCCATTCTCTTCAAAGTGATTAATGTCTGCTTTTGGTTCGTAAACTTTTTCAAAATGTTCTCCACTGCGCACTGAGCATTAAGTGCACACCGTCGACAGTTAAGTAAGCCTATTAAGTCTTCCTTCCCTTCGTGGCTATATTTGTCGATGCTCTATTTGTTCACGGTCCACCATTACGTCCAATTTCATTAATACGTCCATCGTTTTCGATTTTTTTCCACGTCCACCCGTTCTAAGTAGGCTTCGTCTGATGGATTGACATTTGTAGTAGTCGACGGGTCGTTCATCAATCCTTTAACGGCGCCAATGTTTATCCAGTCAACATTTTGGGCTACAAGGTCACTTCGGCTGCCGTGTATGCACAACTCTCTTTGTGAAAGTAATCGCGTTGACAGCGAGAAGAGCATTGTGTCTGTCATGTAAACAAGACCTTCTTCATTTCACTTGATGCTTTGGCAGTTAGTCTGCTCAACCGCAGTTCAAACGTTTTTTCCAAGCCGACAGCCGGTCAGTCGTGTTTCAGACGTGAACGCACGCGCGTTTATAGCCTCAGCACCCACTATTTCGCCATCCGGAAAAGCGCGTTCACTCAATGGCATAGATGGGCGTATGCCAGAACGATAAAGCACCTTTTTATTAATCAATATTCTCGTCGCTTTCCGAGCTCACCAACATAGAGTTCTATTGTTAGCATTTTTGCCTGAACGTGAACGTATTAATATTTATTACGAAGCATAGCGGCTGGAATATCGATTTGGCGACTTTGTTCTCTTTTCCATTTCTATCCTTAGAAGTGTTACGTGCAGAATGCCTAAACTGTTTGCCGCCAATGAGTCATCAACCTAAAGGGCGCCTAAATAAAGAGAAGAATGGGTTCATATTGCCACTTAACGTTTTTGCCATATTTGTACGCCGATAGGTCCTTATTTGAATAGCTCAGTAATTGTTAGTGAAAATGCCGCTGTCTCGTTGGGCGCTATTGTTGACCCACTTTGTCACCGTGCGCGGATTGTCAGTTTGCGTGCTTTTCGAATAGAGAGCCTATAATTGGCCCATTCGTAAAGCTACGGTTCGTTTGAGCAAGCATTGACCGGCCCAGTCGCGCATGTTTACCTGTCACCGTCAAATCTGTCCATGCAAACTAAATGGAATATTAATAGCCTCTCTTATAACACCTATTGCACCATCTCGTTCACATAGGACATTTGATGTAGATTACTTGTCATGTTGTCTCTTTGACTGATTGGTGGGCGTTCAAGCTTGCGGGCATCATCGCCGCTCCGCATCTTCAAGTGTCATACAGTAGGCTGAAGAATGTGCAGGTAGCTGACACTTTTAAATTCTTGTCGGTTGTTTGTAGGAGAAAGGACAATAACACAGGGTTACACGCTTGTCTGTGCGGACCTACGGCCCGCACAGACAAGCGTAATGATTCGGAGAAAGGTCGCTTAGGCTGAGTAAAAAAGTCCATGTCATTCTTGGCTTCAGCAAGTCCATCCTTAGCGTGCATTTGTACTGTGCAGTTGTTTTGTAGAAGACGAAATTGACTTGGTCCGTTTTCATTGTCCTCGACAAAACTGTTACGCAATTATGGCGCGTTATGCTCGTGGAAGACAAACAGCATATGTCATACTTATGATTAAAGTTAGCGTTTAGTTGACAGTTTAACTGCCCCAGTGAGGAAAGCGTCGCAGCCTGAATACGCTTTCATTTTTGCTCGCCAGGGAATTTTCGACCTCAAGCCATCAATTCAATTTTAAAGATAACGTTGACACTTTGGGCGATAATAGCTTCCCGCCCTTTGGGTGCTGCTAATTTCATTAATGGTATGGATTCGTCCAGGCAGTTGTCATTAGTAAAATGTTG
>KN538427.1:135909-172819 GCA_000797535.1 Trichuris suis
GGCCCGCACAGACAAGCGTAATGATTCGGAGAAAGGTCGCTTAGGCTGAGTAAAAAAGTCCATGTCATTCTTGGCTTCAGCAAGTCCATCCTTAGCGTGCATTTGTACTGTGCAGTTGTTTTGTAGAAGACGAAATTGACTTGGTCCGTTTTCATTGTCCTCGACAAAACTGTTACGCAATTATGGCGCGTTATGCTCGTGGAAGACAAACAGCATATGTCATACTTATGATTAAAGTTAGCGTTTAGTTGACAGTTTAACTGCCCCAGTGAGGAAAGCGTCGCAGCCTGAATACGCTTTCATTTTTGCTCGCCAGGGAATTTTCGACCTCAAGCCATCAATTCAATTTTAAAGATAACGTTGACACTTTGGGCGATAATAGCTTCCCGCCCTTTGGGTGCTGCTAATTTCATTAATGGTATGGATTCGTCCAGGCAGTTGTCATTAGTAAAATGTTGTGCTATGCGCGTTACCTGTCGGTTGTAGGCCAATGCAGTTTGTTGAATGAATTCTTTTCTTTCATTTGTTAATCAGAATTTTGCTCGTAGCGTAAGCCAAAATTGGTATATATGTTTTTTTAGTTCGCCAAAGTATGGCGCGACGGAAAGTTGTTCGAAGTACCGACGGAGGATTTGGTCGTTGGCGACATAATCGAAGTCAAAGGTGGAGATCGCATACCGGCTGATATTCGTTTGATCGTTGCCCATGGCTTGAAGGTAACCTTTCGCCCTCTGATTAGAGCTCATCAATGTTTTCTTTAAAGGTGGACAACTCGTCGCTTACCGGCGAGTCGGACCCTCAAAGTCGCACAACGGAGTGTACAAATAGCAATCCGTTGGAAACAGCAAACATAGCGTTCTTTTCCACTAATGCCATGGAAGGTGGGTGGAATATTCAAATTTTTTGAATTTTCAAAAAATGACTTGCTTTCCTATTGAAGGTACAGGAAAGGGCGTGGTCATATATACAGGTGACAGAACCGTGATGGGTCGTATTGCCCACTTGGCGTCAGGATTGGAAAGTGGCGAAACGCCCATCGCCAAAGAGCTTGCCCATTTCATTCATCTAATCACAGGAGTGGCAGTATTCTTAGGGGTCACTTTCTTCATCATTTCTTTGGCTATGGGTTACTATTGGCTGGACGCGGTTGTTTTCCTTATTGGTATCATCGTTGCCAACGTTCCAGAAGGTCTCTTGGCAACCGTGACGGTACGAGAAGCTTTTCCCATTTTGCCTTACGTCACTGCCCTTCTATGTGTATAGGTATGCTTAACTCTGACTGCCAAGCGGATGGCCAAGAAGAATTGCCTTGTTAAGCATTTGGAAGCTGTTGAGACGCTTGGTTCGACCAGTACAATTTGTTCGGACAAGACGGGAACTCTAACGCAGAATCGAATGACCGTTAGCCACGCGTGGTACGATAACTCTACTCTGCTGGCGGACACGTCCGAGAACCAGGAGAAAGGTCGATACGACCTTAGCCAACCGACCTTTGTTGCCCTGATGCGCATAGCCGGATTGTGCAATCGAGCTGAGTTCAAAAGTCATCAAGAAGATATTCCCGTTTTGAAGCGCAAATGCACTGGCGACGCTAGCGACATTGCCCTTATGAAGTTTGTCGAGCTGGCCGTTGGCAGCGTTGCCTCAATGAGGCAACGTTTCAAGAAAATATGCGAGATACCGTTCAATTCGACCAACAAGTTTGCCGTAACGTTTTTTCTTCATTATCCCCCCGTATGGAGTTAATCGGTTGTTGCTTGCAACCTTTTCAGGTGACAGTCAACGCTGCCGAAGATCCCAACGATCCCACTTGTACAATATACATGAAGGGTGCCCCTGAACGCATCATGGAACGATGCACGACCATTTTGCTGAACGGCAAAGAGGAGCCGCTTACCAAAGCCCATCGCGACGCGTTCGATCAAGCCTACTTGGAATTTGGTTGCCTCGGCGAACGGGTACTGGGTAAGTTTGAATTTATGCAAATTTGCCAGAGCAAAGAACTTTATTATTTATTATTATTACTGTAGGATTTTGCGACTACACTCTACCGGTGGACAAATACCCCAGAACATACCCGTTCGACGGTACTGACGTCAATTTCCCACTTAGCGGTTTTCGCTTCATTGGGCTCATGTCCATGATGGATCCTCCCAGAGCGGCTGTCCCCGACGCTGTGGCGAAGTGTAGATCAGCTGGCATTAAGGTTACAGCTTTTGCGTCTTGACGTTTCGACTTTTGTTTGCTTCAGGTGGTTATGGTCACTGGCGACCATCCAATTACGGCAAAAGCTGTGGCAAAAAGCGTTGGTATCATAAGTGCTGAAAATGAGACCCCCGAGGACGTGGCTATGCGTTTGGGTATTCCCGTCGAAGAGGTCGACGGCACTCAGTGTAAAGCGTGCGTCGTTCACGGAGGGCAACTGCGCGAAATGTCTAAAGAGGAGTTGGACTACGTAATCGGTCACTATAAGGAAATAGTGTTTGCTCGAACGTCTCCGCAGCAAAAGCTACTGATCGTAGAAAGCTGCCAGCGGAACAAAAATATCGTTGCCGTAACGGGAGATGGAGTCAACGATTCGCCTGCACTTAAGCAGGCGGATATTGGTATTGCTATGGGCATAGCAGGTAGTGACGTCAGCAAGCAGGCAGCCGATATGATCTTGTTGGACGACAATTTCGCCTCTATAGTCACTGGAGTAGAGGAAGGTGTGGTCTACTTGAGCTAATTGCTCTTACGGAGAGAAAGGCTGTGTGCATTGTAGGGCGCCTAATCTTTGACAACCTTAAAAAGTCGATCGCCTATACGCTAACCAGCAACATACCGGAAATAAGTCCATTTCTCATGTTCATGTTGCTCAACATTCCGCTCCCTCTTGGAACGGTCACAATTCTTTGCATCGATTTAGGAACCGACTTGGTATTGCTCATTTGCATAAGGTGACTTGAACCTGCGCATCTTTTATTTAGTGGCCCGCCATATCGTTGGCTTACGAGGAGTCCGAAGGGGACATAATGAAGCGGCCGCCGCGAGATTCAAGAAGGGACAAGCTGGTGAACGAACGTTTAATCTCGTTTGCTTATGGCATGATTGGCATGATGCAAGCGAGCGCCGGCTTTTTCACTTACTTTGTGATAATGGGCGACAACGGTTTCATGCCGCAAAGGCTGTTGGGCCTTCGGGATGAATGGGACTCCAGAGCGGTCAACGATTTAACCGATAGTTACGGTCAGCAGTGGGTAACCGATTTTATAATTTTGGTGCTGTCTCTTTGGTCCTAAATCATGCAATTGTACTGTAGACGTACGCCAGCCGTAAAGTGTTGGAATATACGTGTCACACGGCCTTTTTCGTTTCCATTGTGATCGTCCAATGGGCCGACCTTATAATCTCAAAGACGCGTCGCAACTCGCTGATTCAACAAGGCATGAGGTGAGAGAGCTTTATTCGACATCTAATTTGCATAAAAGGGCTTTCAACCAATCCTTTTTGCCTTCAGCAATTGGACATTGAACTTTGGCATTGTTTTCGAAACTGTATTGGCATTTTTCCTGGCCTACTGTCCCGGATTGGACAAAGGCTTGCGCATGTACAGCCTAAAGTAAGCGTTTACTTTATTTGGGCGAACAACTGAAGTTGGCAACTTGTTTTTGCCCATTTTAGGTTGTGGTGGTGGTTCCCGGCGCTGCCATTCTCAATTCTGATTTTCATCTTCGACGAAAGTAGACGCGCTGTTCTTCGGCGAAGCAAGCCCGGCTCGTTTGTCGAGCGTGAAACTTACTACTGAAAGACGCACCCCGCCGTTGCAAGCCAATCGACAGAGACAGCTTCGATTGGGATTGTACCCCCACATGCGTGTTGCAGCATTGCCGCCCCGTTGTTATTATTACGCTGAGGGCCGACCGAGCGCGTCCGCGAAGTCGGAAAAGATACGGCCGTTTATTTTACCACTGGCGGTATTGTCCTTCGGTTGTCTAAAACATTCGGAAAGAGAGATGTAGCTTCTAATTGACTGCCGTTTTAAAATTAGTTGTTAACTTCGACGGGCCCTGAAAATCGCCTTCCGGAAGAGCGCGAAATCAAAACTTACTGTAGAAAAGAACATGAGAATCAAAGACATTTGAAATACAGTAATGAACACGCTTTTCATTCGCGCAGTAGCGTTGACGTGATGCTGAGAAATAACTGCGAGCTAACACCTATTTAAATTAAGCTTGACAAATTCTTGTAATGCTCGTAACCATCAATAAATGGGCAACCACTACGCTGTCGCTCGAAAAAGCCTGTTTCGTTTTCAACGTCGGAACAGCGACTCGCCGTGGCGTCGCATGCATCTCTTGCACGTCTACTAAATGGTTGTAAAAAAAAGTTTGAGGATGCTTATGCTGCTCCATTGTTTATCGCGTTGGACGGTATTCTTACCTGCAAATCCTTTTGGTTACGGTTAAATTGTTCAGGAAACAAATGGCTGCTGCAAATCGGACGTTTGAGGGAACAGTGGCCAGCGGTTTGGAACAAACTGCCGTCGAGGAAGTTCAAGAAAAGTTCCAGTGCTACGGAATTCGGTATGATCGCGGGCACGTCTACTTCGTGCTTTCGCCCGAAGAAGAAACATCGAAGGTTGGAAATTGCTTTTCTCTCTCTCGTCTTGTTGGTGGACGGTCTCGCGCGTATTGCAGGTGCTTGGACTGCGCTCTTTCAATCACTTGAGCATTGTACTGTTGGACGAGCGTGAGCTGGACGTCCAAACTGACAAGGTAAAATTGCGCTATTGCCTGCATTCTGCGCTTTGCTAAACTGGTTCTTGCCGCATGAGACTATCTAATTACTCAATTGCCGCCAGTGGCATTTTCAGTAATTCTTCTTGCAAGATCACGTTTGCTTAGCAAGTTGCGGTCTCTTTTAGACTTGTTAATAATAAGCAGGGTACCTTGGTTACGGTACTTTGTCATTATTTATCGCTTAGAGAATTCGTAACTATTGAAAATTGTGTGTTGTACAATGGGGCTAGACAGGATACGTTTTTTGCGATGTTTTCCATTGAGAGTGCCCCCTCGTCTCTGTCATGTAGTTAATCCATAGATCAGCGCAGATAGCTGCTAAAGCTCGGGCGATACGGGTGACTATAGCGCACCGATTTTCAACATGTTTGAGCGTTTTCATATCTCTAACAACGCGCAATGTTCAATGTTTCCATGCCATCCGATCGTTTTAAATTTGTACTAACCTACATTCTTTTTACGTTACTGTATCACAAAACTATTAGTGCACGTTTGCATCTTTTGTGCGTCTAAACAGCTGTCTCTCGTAAAACAATATGTACTTCATTCCGATTTTACGCCAATGAATGATCGCGTAGCGTCCATGAGCCCCACTGATTAAGGTAAAACATGCGAAGGCCATGCGTGGGTAGTCAAAGCTTTAGGGTCCTTTTTCCAAATGCGTTACGACGATTCAAAAAGTAAGTTTAATCCATCCTCGTCTCCATATCTTAATGGAATGCGCAAAGTACGACAAGAAGCGACAGAAGCTTACGCGAATCGCGGCTTCGTTAAAGCGATGATTACTCTACGACATCACGTTGGCCACTGATTGTTAAAAATTAATAAGCATTAATCTCAGTTAGATTGCAAGTTTTTCCGTTCAGGCGCAGCGGGTAATACGCGTAATGTTCCATGTAAAGTTTTTCAAAGCGGATGACACGCTTAGTACCTGCTGATATGTCTGCATACTGTAGCCTAAAAGTGAATGCGCGTTTTTTATGTAGTTACTAAATGCGAACATTTCTCGTAGCAAGGTCAAAATGTAAAATTGAATTTTAGCATCTAACGCGAGTATCTGATCGTCAGATTTCATTGCATTGCACCTTTTGGTTTGTTCTTTTTCTAAGCAGTGATCCTTAGCGCGGTGGTCTGTTAATTAGCATGTAGCACGTTCATCGCCGTCGCATGGGTGAACCTAAACGTCGTCCATAGAAGGTAGGTTAGAAATTAACAGCATGCCATCGTAGGACAGTGCTGCAAATGTGCAATTGTTCCAACTGCTTGCAATCATAGCTTGGTAGATTGTTTCCTCGCAAGCTCACTGCCTTGCAAGGGTAAGCCGAGAGCCAAAACTGATTCAAATGTCCAAATTTTATTGGTCATAGCAGGAACAACTACCGGTCAGTTTGAGGAAAGGTTCACTTCTTTCCGAATAGGCGTGTGTGTATGCGTGCGCTGTCTAGTACTGTCGCTGTTTAAGGAAGCGTCGCTTGAAAATGTAAAGCGCTTAGTGGACGCGGCGGACTGGGATCAGGGTCTGCTCGTTTGGCAATCCGTTTACGGGCGTCAGTTGGGCAACGGCCGTAGTGACGAAGACTCCGGCGGCGGTTTCGTCCCAAAATTTCGCGTCACCTGTAACCGGACGGGAACTCAGCATGCCTTCACCTCAATGGAGGCAGCCGGCGCATTGGGAGCCGCTGTGATCGACAAGTTCGGCTGGAAAGTCGATCTGGTCAACTTTGACGTGGAAGTCTTGCTGAACATAGAATGGCGAAGGGCGCGCATTGGTCTGGCTCTGACGGACCGTTGTCTGGCTCTGAGAAATCTTGTCAGCTGCGGGCCGACGGCCATGAAAGCTACAATAGCCTATGGACTACTGAGACTTTGCAAATTGCAAGACAACGGTAGTGTAGATACTTTTGTTTCATAGGGCGTTTAGGCAAGTTTTACCCTGTTTAGAAATAATATGCGATCCAATGTGCGGCAGCGGTTCCATTGTACTTGAGGCAGCCAGCTGTTGGTCCACCTGCCAATATTTAGCTGGCGACATAGGCGAACAAAATGTGAACATGTGCTGCAAGAACATATCCAGCTTGCGATCACTGAAGAGCCGCATAAATATACAACTCTTCCGCTGGGATGCCAAACATTTGCCGTTGCGCAATGCGACAGTCGATTGCATCATCACTGATTTGCCGTACGGCAAACGAAGCGGTTCAAAGTGGCAAAATGCCTTGCTCTATCAGGCGGTTGTTGAGGAGGTGGCCAGGGTTCTTCGACCCGGGGGGCGAGCCTGTTTAGTCACCAGCGACAAAAGGAACTTGTACAAAACACTTGGCGGCAAGTTGCTCAGCCTCTCCAAAGTTTACTCGATCAATGTTGGGGGTATGTTCCCAACCGCCTTCCTACTGCGACGTACTTCCGTAGAGTTCGACCTTCGCGGTTGAACGGCTGTCCGTTACACTCAACACACGCACTTTGCGGTTTCGGCAATTCGTTGTTTACAATTTTGGAGAGGGCTTACTTCCGTCAATTTGCACTCTATTCCATTTGACCAGTGTCGGTGGGAATTTCCGCTCTGGACGCAAGATCTAAGACGGCCATCCACCTGAAAAACGATTTTAGAGTTTCGCAGCTATGTTTGCTCTGCTTGCTCATTGGACAACATTGTTTTCCCTTACTTTGCCGTTTCCTCTTGGTTGCTGCAACGAAAGAAGTACGTTCTATTCTTGTGCTCAATCATGAATACTGTGCAGTTTCCCTTGGCCGACTCCTGACGAGAATCCGAAAGGCTAATCCTAACGCCTGGAAGAGGTAGACAAGCTCTGGGAGTCTTTTCCTGAAAAATGCGCTTGTAAATATTAATAAACTATTAGGCCTACAGCAATATGCCCACTTTGTCGTTTGCGTGGCGATACAATACAAAGTCGTTGTTGACCCGAAAGTAAGCTTTCGTCCATGGCTTCTTGCTCGAACGAAATAGCAGATAGCCTTCTAACATGCTGTCGTTGGCCGGCACGACCTGCAATTGTGCCCACAGTTATCCGGAACATTTTTCAGCGTGTCGATATGACGTCACAAGTGTTCCTTACGTAACCTAATCTAACTATCCACCAAACAGGAAGCTGTAGCTGAGAGTAACAGATTCGCTGATAAACGCTACGCTCACGTAAGAGCAGTATAAACCTTTGACGACGGGATATATGGTGAATCCCGAAAGCTCCGCCATAGTTTTGACTTTAAACATGATTATGCCCTGATGTTTATATAATCAAATAAAACCTTAAGGCCAACTCCTCATCCATGGGGATTAATAAAAACTGCTAAACTGTTAACAGAAGAAGTCTGGAACCCACAAACATCTTTTCCTGAGCATACGGGATAATGGATTTCAGAGTATGCATATACATGTACATTTGTACCTGTAGGGCATTCTCTGGTTTTCCTTTTTGATCACTTGCTTGGCGTTTCTTCGTCTCCTCGTAACAGTCATCGCATAGGCGGCTGCTCTTACCATTTTCTCCTCTCAAAGGCACTTTGTGTCGGCAGCACTTCTTGCATGCTACCTTTAAAGGAAACGTAGACTTAAAAGGAGAAGCCGAGCTTTTGTTGTCCAATTGCAGCATACCGCTTGGCACCCGTCGCAGACGAACTCTCGTCGAAATATGCCAAATGACGACGAGCAGAATGAGCAATTTCTGGCGATCATTTTGGCCCCTTTGTCCGTCGACATCTTTTTAGGGAAGAGTTCATTTGAATGAATGTATGTGTATGTAAAAATTTCGAATCGCGGCTTACCCGACTGCCCTCGCGTGGTCCCGTAAATTGGGCAATCGCTCGCCAAAGTGACTCCATCCATTCGGCCTTCTCCTTGAGCGTTTTGGCGCAAAATTCAATCGCCCTCTTCCTTGTACGTACATAGAAGGCGTTTTCAATGTCCAAATGGTCGCCCTCGAGCACGAACATTTCGGATACCCGCAGCGACGCTCTTAGTTTGTACTTGTTCAACGGCATAACGCGTTCCGAGCATACCAGCAGCATATCGTTGAACTAAACCAACATCTCGTCGCGTGAATGCACAATCGTCCGTGTTCAAACTCTTACCAGGAATAAGTGTCTGTGGTGCATTTCGTCCGATTTTGAGCTCAACTTCACCAGACGACCTTGTTTGATCAACTCGCGACTTGGAGAGATCAAGTCGGGAACTTGGCTTCCCAAATGCTCTTGCAACTCTACCATATCTCTGTATTGGTCCTGAAAGTGAATCATTCCGCGTCATCTGCCCATTCCAAATGGAGAGGGGTGTATGCAAAATTGTTTACAGTACATCGGTAGTAAGATTTCTTCCCATGTTAACATATATACGATATGGGCGATTGACGAAGATCAACGGATAGCGGTATGCCTGTTAGCATTGGCTTTTCCTTATTAGAACCAAGTGGGAACCGCACTTTATAAACTTGTGTACTTTTCAGTATTGTTGAAGCCGGATCGATATGTGTAAGTGGAAATTAAATTTCTTTAAAACTGAATTTCCGCATCCCCTATACGATATACTTCGTGCTGGCTTAAATTCTGGAAATTTATTAACCTTCTTGCTTATCCGTAACGCGTCTTTTCCCTCTTTACTTCCGTTCAATCACTGAAAGCACGGTTGGCTAAGTTGGAAGCTGCGTAGTGCTAAGCGACGAGCAGCCTATCGCGGTCCATCTGTTTAAGAAAGCTCGTCCTGGACGGCCAAAGCCTTTTGAATATAGGAATCGTTTTGACCAGCCAATCAGAGAAGAGCAAGTCGGACAAGTTTTTTAAAAGAGTTTTTAAATTTGGCGCAATTACTCGTCGAAAGGCGGGCTTCAATAATCACTTTGGCCCGCCAATTTATTATACCGCTAAGGGGCCATTCTTCGATTTTTTCCGTCAATATCCCCTCCCCACATCTTCCATGCTCAACCTGCGACGTGTAGCGTGCACATAAATTAGTCGAGTTGGTCAAAGTTCATTGGACCATCGGTGACTAACGACCATTGGTTGATATCCATTTTTTGAAAGGAGAAATTGAAATGTTTTAGTGCTCAACGAGACACTTTAATAAACAACCGGCCGCAGCTGTCACATCTATGACCAGCCGGCATTTGTAAGCTGAACTGGAGCCAACAAAAGCTATGCGTATTGATTGATTGGGTAAAAAACATTGTGCACACTTTATGCAAAGCCTGCTCTCTCTGCTTCTTTTAAAGGAGGAGGAGAAATTATGCAAATTTCCGGCGATACTTAAAAGAAGCGGATGTTTGCCAAATTTTGCCTATTTTGTACAGAAGTCCAATATGTAGGCAAAAGTCGCTGGTTGTTAGCTGTCCGTCCGACTCGCCCTGACAAAGTGTTTCCCGTTGCAGCTTAAGTGGATAGCATTGAATTCCAATGGACAGTTAACAAAGTATACCGCAAAGATTAAGCGACAGTCGCTCGCATTGTCGAGCCGTCGAAAAGTGCCCCGTCGGATTGGCATCCGTCAATCAATAGTGATGAAGCGAGACAGAGAAGGCATTGGTGTGGTACTTTCGGGTGAAACGAACTTCTACGTGTATAGATTGGCCGTCTGCCGCTCGATCTGATCTCGTTTCTAATTATACCCTCGGCTGCCCATTTTGCCGCTCTCCGACTAGTTGATATTAGGCTATTTAACCCTCGTTACTCACCATTTTGCGCATGATCTCATTTGCATGATTGGCGGCGCTCTTCACCAATTCCAAAGCTTCTGCGCAAGGCGCATACGCACTTATGTCGCATTTTGAACGCGTTTCAAACTTACTTTCAGTATCCTCCTTATCGGGGTGGCCTTCCTCAAGTCGTTTCAAGTATTCTGGGAATTATTTAAATATGCAAATGAGCATAGGAAGCATCAGCGTACCTTGCATGAGCAAGTGGTAGCGCATTACCCGCTGCACCGGTGCTATTATATGACTGGCCAAAGGTAGATTGTCGCACTCGGGTAGCTGCTGTAAAATACGAACGTGTTATACATTATTTCATCAACACGTCGAGCAAACGGCGAACCTCAATTTCGTCGACTATATGAGCAAACTTGGCACTCTTCTTGTACATCTCCTCGCAGACGTTCGTTGCCCGCTTATAGTTGTTTATGTAGTCGCTGTACATTTTCAAAAATGGCGCCTGCTGGCAGACCACGTCGCTTATTTTACCCTTCGTCGGCCTGTGGAAACAAAAGCCGGCGAATTTGGTTGAGCATCCGCAGCGCCACCTACCAGTCGAGCAAACGGCTCTCCAATTCGGGAAGAAAGTGACGCTTGTGGAATGCGTGAATGGAATTCAAATTGGAGAACAGAATGGCGAACTTCGACTCGGGCATAAGGCGACCGGACGTGTTTGCCTCGGCGACCCTTTTCTTGAACACCTGAAAAATATCGAAGGGATGATATATATCGTTGGGGCGCCCAAACTGGTTGGCCCTCCCGCTATTCGCGCGCGCGCGAAACTTTAGCAAAGCATAAACATTAGACCCACTTTCTTGCAACTGTTGTAGCAGTTATAAGTGGCGATCATTCCGCTTACGGCGGAACGATGAATCATTGCTGTTGCACGCGCGAAACGCACCTCGTTAAGAAGGTCCAACTTTTCCACGTAACGCCTTTCGGTCTGCACCAATTCTTCAGCCGCGTAAAAGGCGCTGCTTCGTTTTTTCTCCCTCAATGCTTCGCGCTTAGCTTCGGCTTGCTTCTCCGAAATGACCTTAGCGGTTGCTTCGATGGCCGGTTGCGGTTTTCTTCTGCTGCATCGGCCAAATATGCCGGACAAAAATGGCGACGTGACCACCTCGTCGTCATCCTCGCTTTCCGATTCCATTGTGGTCGAACCGTTGTCGTCCAATTTCATTCTAAGCTTGCCTTCGGGTCCGTGATACTCGACAAAGGCTGTAGTCAATTTTTTGCTCTTTGACCCGTCCTGTCTGGTCACTCGGCTGCACCGTATAACGCTGCGCGTTTGAGTCGTCTGTATGCGCGTAACGGTTCCGTCGGCATTGCGCACGATGCGTACCGACGTTTCGACCGGCGTCACGTTCGTCCTGACGCATCGGAGTTGCGGGAACAGGTCGGCAAAACGTTCCTTTTCCATATTTAGAAGGTGTTCGAAGAATTGCTCCGCCGTTGGGGAGGAGCTGTTGGGCTCCTGCCAAGCTCCTTCTGGCACCAATTGCTTGCCGGCTTCTTGTTCTTCTTGCTCGTCCAATTTTTTGGTCAAATCTTCCAAATCCATCGTGCTTATATCATCTGCGGTGTTCAATACGACCTGACGGCTTGTCTGCCTTGTGGAAGTGACCCTCGAGGAGACGTTGTACGTCTTTGTTGACTTGACCGTTTTGCTTACTCCCGTACCGTTGCTGTTGCTCATGACGGTATGCCAGTCGGAATTGTAAGCGCTAAAGGAGACGGTTGTTGAAATAACGTCCGAGCCAATGTCGTCCAAGTCGACCCGCCCTTGTTCGTTGCGCAGGCCGTTGTGGGCGGTTATCGTGGTGCCGCCGCTGCCGCTGCGTCCGGAAATGGCTTTGTGAGTATCCACTTCCGGAGGCTCTTCTTCGACAGGCCGTTGCAAGCTTTTGCCAATTAGCCATTGTTGTTCGAGCTGTTCGTTGCCCTTATTTTTTGCTTCCACTTGGTCGATTATGCCGCGCCCATCCATGGCAGCGGTGGCGCGTTGTGGGCACAACCAAAATGACTAATGACCTTGGTCGTCGATCGACCGGCTATGCACATCCGTTCAATGTTCGAGTACGAAAGGGCCGACGACGGATCAAAAGATCTACAAATGGGATGAGTTTTACTAGCGAACGGTGATTCATTGTTACTATGTCGTCATCATCCGCGCTCCAGTGTCACCTAAAGTAAAACAAGCAAAGGCGACGACCCATCACACGCAGACGCGCGTCTGATGGCAATGGTTCCTGCAACGGCGGAAAAACGACCGATAAGCGAAGAATAGGCGGCAAATGGAAGAACGCAACGTAACGATCGCGCGCTGAAGAAAACCGGTTTTCTCTCTTCGTCTTTTACGCGCATTTGACGCGGCAGAACGTAAATGCCGCTACTATCAGTAGAAATCATCAGTTGCGTACACGACCTTAGGGGCATTTTCTGCCGGAGACAAAAGTTATTATTACAGAATTGGCGAGCTCGAAATGATAGCTCACGAAGAGCATAAAACGAGGGAACCTTTGTTTTTCTAAACTTCAAACGTTCAACTTGTTGTAGTCCCACAGAGGCGCCCTGAACGGATCGTATCGGAAGATAAGAGTTGGCGACTACGGAGATGAGCCACAGTTTGGCCGAACAAAAAGAAAGGAGCAATGACAGCGTCGGTCGAAACGAGGGCGTCTTCGATGTTTTGCGCGATCGTCTGAACGCCCTTCGTGCTCAGACGCGCCGTGATCGGTGACTAAGAGTTTACATAGCACGAATGGTATTCAATGACGACCGCTTTAGCTTTGTTGCTCGCATTCCGTAGGCGCGCGCTATGCCTTTTGTTGACAAAGATGACTCTGCGCATTCCCGTTCATTCCATCCAACCTAATAGTCCTGACAGTCTATTCATTATTGCCGCGTTGGTAGGCAGATGTTGGCAAGTGCGTAATGCAGCTTTATCCACCATTTCTTGCCGGCAAGGCGGGTAGAAAAATTCCCTCCAAAATGTATACTGTAATATGGTACTTGCATACTTTTCAACAAAATCACGCCTTCCCGACTCCATTTGAAAGCTAAACCAAGGCGCTGCTTGAGGGGCAGGTTGCTGCAGCTAGTTGCTTTGATCAATGGGCGACTTGTAAAATTCGGAACGGCGAAAGATAGGTTGTTTGTACAAGCCTTAACGAGCAGCGTAGTGCAAGATTCGCGACGGCATGTACTGTTAGGCAAATAAAAAAAAAATATTTCGCGTAGACTAAACGGCTCAGCCGTAACGCTTCCTTTGGCATTCCTTGGGGATATGCTTTGCAACGCAGCTCAGCGTGAGGAAACAAGGTAGCGTACAAGTTGCATTCCCGAAAGTCAAAACCCCTACGACGTAAGGCGTTTGGAAATAAGCTGTTCGACTCTGGTAGCTCTCTTGTTAATGTTCCGCATCTTTGAATACGACGTCGACTGGAAGCCATTGTTTGCTTATAGGCCCCTTGCAAGCGTGATTGCAGGATTTGTTGTTCTAATAGCAGCTGCTTTACGATTAGCTTAGGAATGCGCAATGGCTTGGTAATCCTCTCCGCCGGAAAGGTGGTAATATGAGCGATTGGGAGTCGCGCATTCCGACGAGTAAACTAAGCCTAAGCACGTTGTTGTATTCAGCAAGTAATTTTGCATATCCGCAACCGATACGAATACTTTGCCGATTGACGTAATGACACGGCAGCTATGCAGAGAGCGTTAACATATCCGGTTGCGCGAATACGTAACTGTAATGAACTTAACTTACGCAACAGGAAAGAAGAAAAGTGTGTTAACTGACGAACGACCTTGCTCGCTTTGTCTGCCTGTCAAAAGGTCACGAGTATGCCTGCTAAGGAGAGAAGATTCATTAGTTGTACGCTTTGCCAGTGGTTTTATTTTTTTTCCTTTTAAGGAGAATGCTATCAACAATAAAGACAGACGCGTGGCGATGGGAAACGCACCAATCATCGCAGCCTATGTCCCTTTGGAGATGTGAAGCATAGATCACTTTCAACGATGTAGTCAGGCAGGTGAGCCTTCTACATGTTTAAACTAGTTGCTAGATCATCTCGTGCGCTCAAAAAATGGCAAAGTGGTTGTTAATAATTTGTTAGTTAGTAATTATTGCACTGATGATCTAATTTGCATAATCGTCAGTTGATTTACTTGTTCTGTTCTTGTCTTACGTGTCGAGTGAGGCCCTTGAGCGGTTTGACCGCTCAAGGGCCTCACTCGACAAGGCGAGACGAGGCATAATGATCGAGGAAGGCTTTATATATTAATATCCGGTGGGAAGAGTGGGCAGTCGCTCTCTACCATTGCTGGTATAGTCGGGCTACTGACAAATGATAAGAGCTTCGTTGTAGCGTTCGCATTAACTGTTAATTATTCTTAGTGCACAATTAAGCTACACGGTGAAGCTATCAGACAGGAAGCATTTGAATATTCAAATTTTCCCAGTATCCAACGCTGCGTACACGTAAGCTGTCATTCTTAGGAAATGTAAGCTCCATTTTGGGGCAGTGACGTTAATTTCTGCTTGTTGGCAAAAATTCATTTCGTCACGTCACGTTCATAGTTTCCAGTCAACTCTGTGCCAGCAAACAGCGTGAAATGCATCATGCAAGCTGACACTCTGCTCGTCACACGTTTTTCAAAATCAATTATCGTCGCCGAGCAGAGAGATACGGTCTACCTTAGATTGTTAGTGCATTGGCGAGGCGGCAACACGTCGAAACAACAAAAGTGAAAGATAGTCGAGCGTACGCGTTATCTTGCATGTTTGACGATGGAGCAAATGCGCGCTAGTTGATTTGACGCCAAGTCTCAAGTGCCCCACGGGATGGGTAAATGAGAAGTTTGTAAAATATTTAGTTTTCACTTGAAACGTCCACTATTTTTATAAAGTTGGACGCATTGTCCAAATCCATTACGTCACAGAGACGCGTTGACAACCCATTTATATGGTTGATGAAGTTTCAGGAGTTTCTAGTCTTCGCTTACTCTTAACCGATTACCTTCGTGACGCAGGGGCAGAGCTGTGTAACAATAGTAATAGCATAGTGTCAGCAGGAGCGGACAGACTTGTCAGCTTATGATCGAAACGTCAAGAAATTTATAATTCTCATCAAAGGATGCCGCTCAATTTTAGCAGAGTGAAGTAGCGACATGTTCGATCAGCGCCTTTTTGTCATTCGCTGTTTTGTCCAGTGTAGGTCAATTCCACCTGGCCTGTTTTGATCGTTTCAAAATGGACCTTTTGTAAGTAGGCAGCTGCCTCTACGAAAGGACTCGCTTTTAGGACCAGTAAATACCATTCTTGAAAGTACGCTGAGGCGCAAGTGTTGATTCGAAAATACGTAGTTATTCGCCTATCCTTTTTGGGCAAACAACCTACCCTAAGGGGACTGTCCTCTTTGGAGGGTGACAAAAAGCGAAGTGCTGCACTTAGCTTTGCTCTCAGACGACCGGAGGGGGGTAGCTGAAGTGCGTTCAGCATAAGCAGCATTTAGTGACATTGGCTGCAGCGTTTGTTGTTGTCTATATGTACTTCTAGTTTTGCTGAGATGAGAACTGAACGGCGCCTTACGACCTTTTCGGGCGTTGCGCGTAGTGAACCAAAACAGACGTTAACGTTGGGTGCGCACGCAGTGAAAAAATGTAGGCTTTTGTTATGTGCCCTTTCCAGTCTCGTCTGCGCGTGTTTTTGTCCAAACAGTAAATGAAGACAACTTACCAAGCGAAGGCTGTGTTGCGCTGATGAGGCAATGCAAAATGGAAGAAGCCCGTCGGCTGTTGTACCAAAGTGACCGTTCTGGACGACGCGTCAGCTCACTCCGGCTGAGCAGTAGAAGTAGCGAACGCCCCTTTTTGCCTTCCTGTCCATCGGACAAGCGTGCTAGTACGCTTTGGATTTGTTGACAACCGGTACGAAGTGATGCGCAGGAGCTTTTTAAACTTTTTTTCCGAATCCTATTCGTCACGAGTGGTTGCAGTCTAAAACGGCGATGAGCGAACGTCGTTGTTTGCTCGCTCTAACGACAACCGGCGTTGTCTGATCCAAGCCGGTTTTAGCTGCCAGCCGGTTGCACCCGCTTTGGGGGATCCTCGAAGCGATACAGCACGCGTTGTTCATGGTTCAACTCCACAACCTTGCGAGTACATATAGTTATCTATACCGACCACTTATACAATCGGCTGCAAAGGGGTTTCACTGAAGAGCAGAGGAATTAAAAGTTCGTCTGCTTGTCTGTTGCGTAGGTGCGGCCAGTCTAAGTAATTTGGCGTGCAATTACGCCATTGTAAACATTGAGGCATGCAGCTGGCCGGATATGGCACACTTTGTGCTATTTAAGTTTTGCAAACCAGCTTTGCTTAATAACGTGGAATAGAAATTTATTTATTTGTTCCTCTGATACGATGCTATTGTTTTATGATTTGTCAATTTGCTCCCGATTCTACGTAGCATTGAACAAAAGCGAAAAAATTCCTTGCCACGCTGACAAGTTGAGCAACAATTGCTTTGCGTGGCTTGACGGCAGTTTTGTCGTACGAAGTGGTTCAACTAGACTTTTTGCCACTTGTACAACCATCGTTCACCGAACTTGTACGCGTTTCGGCACGTGAGCTGCAAAGTCGATTCGTTCCTGCGAGCGCTGTATATTCAACGGTTATTTAAAACTATTTCCCCAAAAGGAGCCCATTCTGAGAGCAGACTTACTCAGGGAGGGCAGAAGAGTGTTTGCACAGATTTTTTTCTACCCGCTTGTCACTTTTCGAAAATGGAATAGCCTTTTCGCTACAACTCCTTTTACGGTCCATACCGAGTAGTGCTGAGTCAATTTGCTAATATCAGAGTTTTAAAACGCTTATCCTACTTCCATAGTAACCATTTTGGTAAAAGCGTGCAGAAGCCGAGCCATTGATTGCCCGCTGATTGACAAGGATATGGACTTGCGAAAAAACAGCTCGTTCGTTCGTGACCTGCCTGTTTGGAGAGACATACAAAGAGGGCGCCACTGGCATTTTCAAAAAATTTTACACCTCCATAAAGAGATCGTCAGCAATATGTTCAAATGCGGAAGCCATCCGTGGCGAAGTATAGCTTTGCCTATCTACGTGAGCAGCGGTGCGGCGCCAAAGAATCCATAAAAGGGAATTTGACTTGTCCGCTCGATTTGGCTGCGTAACGTTTCCTAGTTGTTCCTTCAAGACGTGATTATCCGCGTTCTCATACGAAGCGCGTTGCTCGTTTCTTAATCGATACTTGAAGAGTGAAACGAGCTTCGTAGAGTCGCGGAGCAACACTTGATAACCAATTCCTTTTTTGTACAATGAAATCTCTTCAAGCGTTCGTTGCCCTCGTGCGCCGGATCATTGTCGAAGTTTAATTGAATGGCCGTTTGGAAAATTAGTTTATGCTCGGTCGATCAGGTGCGCTTGCGAGGGTTGCTAAGCCTAAGCAAACTACACCCTTTGTCGGCTAATGGGTGCCTTATGGAGCATTGCTGCAGATTTATTTGGCCATTTACTGGCACGCATAAGCTATTAGAGTAAACGCTTGAACTTTTAGGCTTTCCCTAATTTGTATTGTTTGCGTCTACCTTATATGCTTAGGTTGATATGAGCTTGAATGGAGCTTTAGAAGTTCATGCGAAGGAAAATGGGCAACGCCTCATTTCCTGTAGATGACCGCTACGAGCAATGCGTGTTAAGTCGAGTACGCAGTAGCGCGCATATGTTCAACCGATAGGGCATATTTTTCTTTGAGCAGAGAATGGGTCCATCCGGAAGCTAATAAATGAATACTTCATTACTTTGCTTTGGCCAGCCGATATCCGCTCGATCGTCAACGATCTTTGGGTTTTGTTTTTGTGCAGACAGTATTTCGTCTTTCTGCCATCTTTTCTGCCGCTCGCCTTCGCCCACGTGGCGCCGTTTAAGAAAAAAAGCATTTTCTGTTTATTCATCCTGTTGGATAAAAAAAAGTTGTCGAAGCGTGTTCGCCTCCACTTCTGCTGTCGGGAATGCGCCAAGGCAACGTCCGTTCACAAAGCTCCGTCTGCGATATTGAAAGCATATAGAAATGCCTAAACACCCGAAGCCAACCTGACGCCAACACGGACATGGGCGATTCGGATTTTAAGCTACGCTATGCGCTTTACGCATGGCGTAGGTGAAGTGCGTGAATGCCACCACTTGCTGGTGCATTCATTAGGTTACCCTGAATTACGTCATATAGGCTATGCTGCTCAAGTCGCAGAAATAAGTTATCAATATTCTAATAATGTAACAAGAGCTATTTGTCTTTTGAAAACAAGTTGAAATGCTAACTCTGAGTGAAACGCGCTGTTACAGTCTTACGCGAACGCGGGCGTTATGGGATTAAGGCCAACTGCCCTAAAGGGCGAAATTGTAGACAGAATGCCTCAGCGAGTCGTTCAGTACAATGGCGCGTAGTTGAATTGTTAGTCGCGTAACGAGTCTATCCCTTTCATAATGAGTGTACAACTGAATTTAATTCATGCGCCCATTCAATAAGCTACAGTAAACGGGATTCTTAAAATAGCATAGTGTAGCCGAGGGCTGCAACCTCCATAGGAAGATATATTAAAAGGAGCTTACCTTAGGCGAAGTGCTTTTACCGATGCATTGATATAACGATGGCAGTGTAGCAGTATTGAATGGAAGGAAATTTTTTTGAGCGCGATAACTTTCTCCCGTCTTCCTTTACGCCTACATATCAAGTTGCATCGTTTCAGAGGAATGCATTCGCTTTTGAACTTTTTCTCAATATCGTTCTGCAGCTTTAGCTCAATCGAAGAAATGTCACATTTCATTTACTTGCAATGCCAAGTGGAGCGGTACATCTACCGCGCAGTGCCTATCTTAGCGTGTCCAGCAAAAGTTAGCGCTGAAACTTTTACGGGATGCCGCCTTGCAGGCTCTCTATACGCGCTTCCCCTGTCATGCAAGGGAACGTTTGGTAGCCGAGAATAAGTTTTGACAAGTTGCTAGGAGAAGTCAACTTTTTCTTAGCTCTTTTTTTCAACTGACGTACGGCCACTGCACAAGGACGTCTTAGGGTTGGTGCCAAGCTTTCAATCATCCGTGCCGTTAAGGCGTGAACTTGGCCTCTCGATAAAACCGAGTACATCGCGCAGCGTGCGGTTTGAAAATTCATATTGCTTTTGAATTAACAATTTGGAAGCTACACCGCTGGCGCCTAAAGGCTTTACTTAAATGCAATTACAAGAATTCAGCTAAGTGACAGCTTGACGTAATCCAGGTTGTTGCTTTGTAAGGAATGAATATGGTTAGCTTCCTTACTCTATATGAGTTTGTTAGATGGGTTTGAGATCCATTGAAGAGTCGAAATTGTAAAACCCCTTACCTGAGGCGCATGTAAATGCGTGGGTGTTAGGTAAGGGCGTTGCGCTATCCGCAAAAGCGGCGCCAAAGCAGTTTTGAAACGACAAGACCTCTTAGGCGGCTCTTGGACTGGTCGACAGCAGCGATTAATTGTTAGAATTTTTTTGCAAGCCTCTCTAGACGTGAAGGACTCGATAAGCTGGCACGCGTTGCGCCGGTCGAAGGTGGGGTTTCACACCCGCGTTTGTTGATTTTATCTATCCCACATGTGACTTGATCTTTACGCGTCTCCCGCGCGCATCTGCATATCGCTTGACTGAAATGACGCGCACGCTTTTCCTTCCGTCACTCTAAGCCATTCGACGCTTTGAGCCGACAAGCAAATAGAACGATTGGCCATTTTAACGGTGCCACCAAAATAACCCATTTCCCGTTATGGCTAAAAATTGAATCTGTACGCGCGAGACGTTAATCAGAACCGTCATATGTCGACTTAGCTCGCATGTTCTGTGGCTATGAACTGTTCGAATCTTATTTTCCAAAATTGTCCAACCGTAAACATATTAGCATATGCTCCGCCTGTGAGTGTCTCTAGACGCGATCGAGAAAGTCGCTGTACACTTAGCCAACAAGAAGAGTGACACGTTCAGTGTTCCATCTGTTTAAAGCTTCTTTTGTTTGTTTGTCGTTTGTTGTTGGTTTTTTTCCACGGGCTAATGAATACGCGGATTCACAAGTCCGCGAATGAACGATAAGCGAGCTTGATAAGAACTTTGAAATGGCGTAGCCATAACTTTCTTTTGAAAGCGGTGGAGCCGCTTTGATTGACTTTACGATTATTGCGGCAAAGAGCTTTGCGCTTTATAGCGCGTCTGCTTCGGTTGAACTGTTACTCGGGAGCGGATAGGCTAAAAGGGGCTTAACTTTACTGCTCATAAGTCTTTCGTGTATCTGGTTTTGTCAAGTTGACGTAAAATAACCTGATTTATTGAGATGACTATTATTGAACAACTAAATTGATGGTCAATTGCAGTACGCTAAACTTTTATGTTGTTTGAAAACTTTTTTCGGAACTTAATTTGCTCTATTATTATTAATGCTTTCCGTTGTGTCAGTTGACTACTCGCGCTGCGCATTGTAGGCAACGTGATGTACTGTGTTTTTTGCTTCGCGTTTTCACCGTATTGTCTAAGCTCTCGCGACTTGTTGTTGAAGGCACAAGTGCTTTTCACTCAGTCATTGCTAGTTTTCCGAGGGCTATTCTGCTGTTGGCAGTAGCGCCCTGTTCAAGGGACCATTTCTAAGAGTCAATACTTTCTCAAGCTTGAATTGTGAAGCGGTGGCTTTTTGCAGGCTGCGGAGGAGTCGAGCTATTGTAAACGATGCTTTCAAGACAAGTAATCCCGAAATCGAATGCTTGACGAGAATCGCTATGCAAAGATACAGAAGCGCTGAATTCTGCGTTGCATTCTAGGTGGAGGTTTAAAAATTGTGTTGTTATACGTTGAAGTGAAAATATCAGCCGCCGTTGAGTTGCGCTCTCTTCTGCTAGGAAATTAGGCTAAGTACAGCATTGAACGCTGAATGATGGTCAAATGTTTTTTGATTAGATACTGTTGGCCTTTTACGGCAACTTTGTAGCGCGGTATTCTTTCTCGCATTTTTTCCGTCGTTCAATTTTGGAAAACGTCCATTGCTGTTTGCTTAGAATTTCTGTACTCAGGGCATCAGAGAAAGCCGAACTGTACAGTCTCATCAACTGACGTTTGCGTTTTTGATTTTTTAAAATTTTTAAAAATTTCTGCTCAGACTTAAACTTTAAAATGACAGCGAGATACATCGAGGAGAGCTGCGGGGCATGCGCGCAGTTGAGGGAAGATTCTAGCCGGGTTTTTGTAGGATAGAAAATTTGCTTTTGTAAATTTAAGTATGCGCAGGTTCATATTTTCAAATCGTTCAGCATCTCTTTTTCTCTGACGCAAATAGGCTATTGAAGGCTTCAATGCTAAGCAGTTTTTTGCGCCTTAACGGGCGCTCAAAAGGCTTATTGTTAATGTCTTTCAATTATTTCATTGAACGCGTTAAGCGGTTGGCCAATGAACCACAGACTGTCTGCGGAAGGTAAAAGACCATAGATTAGGCACTACGTGCTTCGCAAATTTGATCAGGCACATTCTTTTGGCATGTCCAATTCTTAGCTCATCCGAGCTTCGTACAATCGATGTTATTTACGGCGTTCAGTCGTAGCCTTCCTGAGCTCATTAGTTGCGCAATATTTAAATATTTCATAGCGTCACTTTTGTATTCATCGTTGGCGTAAGCCTTTTGTTGCTCCTCCATTCAGTCGGCACTTTTCTGATTTTAGCGGGGCGTAGAAACTGAATTTCTTCGTTGGCGGGAAGAATTTTTTAGCGATTGACTCAGAAGCTGAATATCTTGAATTTTGAACGTGTTTCTCTTAGCTTGTCGAGATATCTTTCAGTTGAAGAGCGAGTAAGACAATTTTCCTTTCGAACATAGTCCCTGCATTATCTATGCTACAGAATATTTAAATTCCATATTACTTTTCGCTTCATTGTGTAAACTGCTTATTGTTTCCCTATGTGCTATCAATGGAAGTGTAACATCACGCCGCAAGGTTTGGCATGTCTTTTTGGCATGGTGCCATAAGAGTATTGGCCTATTTTCTATTTCTGTTCTTTAGTTCTCGAGTTAACTCCCATATGTGGACTTTCTGCAAAAAGTTTATTTATAAACTTTCACTTGCGAGTAACGGCGTTTAGTCCAACTGCTTAGTCGTGCCAGAACGTCCTTCTTTGGCGTAGCTTCATTGAAATTATAGACCTATGTTGGTAGACATTGCAGCAAACTAAGGGGAGCGCAACAGAAACAATTGATGATTGAGCAGATGCTTCATATCTGCACATTCACATTCGGTAAATGTCTTTAAAGCGGTTCGCTGTTGAAACTGACGCCATATGGGCAAACACTTTCTTCTAAAATGTCATCCTCAGTAAGGCGTTCGCAGATGGTACGACGTGTCAGTGAAGTAGTTGATTGCTCTTCGCCTTGTGCGCTTATAGTCTATAGTGATATGCTAATGCATGTGACGTTGGCACTTCTCCCTCTTCTTAGCTTTCTTTATTTTTAGGTGATAAGATTTGCTCTGTTGCTTCCGCTTCTGCCACACATAGTATTGAGTTCAATCCGTTGTTATGTTAGGCTTATTTTACTTCCTGTATGTCAGTGAAGCATAAGAATCCCTGCTGAATGGAATCGTCGAGTTTCGGCGAATCCCGCCAAGACGTTATTACGCCTTCCTTTCTAACAGTTCTGCTTGCAAACTTATTCATCGGATCGTAAAGCAGTTACGAAAATGTTCTTGCATAGGCTGGATTAATCAAATTAAAAAACAATTTCATCAAAGTTATACCAATGCAATCATGCTTTAATTACTTCCTAGCAAGCTCGGACGGCTTTCCCGTTTAAGTCGTAAAAGCTTTATTGAGAATGGGGTGTGTACTACATTGTAGTACCATTCCGAGTTTATTGTAATCAATAAATGCCAGCAGCAAAGCGAGGCGATCAATTAGAATTCCTTATTGCTCAGTATAAGTTCCCTTAACAGCTTAGTAAGTTGCAGCAAATTTGAAATTATAAGATTCTAAGAATGTTTTCTGTTTTATTTATTCCCAACTCAAATGTATATTTATAGAGGAGCATAATGGATGACTGTGACGTCTGGCGACCGTTTATAGAATGAACATTTTAATATTTGCAGCTTCTTTCGAGAATTCTTATCTTTAGCGAACAATTCAGGTGCATCCCATTTCAATGTGGGAGCTTTTAAGAGCTGTGAATATTTAAATTTTTTAATATCGCCAACAATTGACAGTCTTCAACAAGGACTGAACGTAAGAGAACTATCTGCAGCAGCTTCTGAAGGCGCGCAGAAAAGTAGCAGTTGATAAATGGATGGATACTTTCATTGTGCAGTTGTCTCATTGTCGACGCTGCCAGGGGAGATGAAGTTCACTTTAATTCAAAGTGAATTCAGTGAAAATTTCTTTTAACGCTTTTTTCCACTTTAGCTTCTTAAGGGTCGACGGAATTTGCTATTCGCGAATGATCTTTGTTTGACAGTTTCCAAAAGAGGCGCGCTAGCATTGAGCAACAATTGCAAATTGAAATTTATTAATCTGGTATAAATTGGAATGCTTTGGACGCGCTGGGAGTATGTATTTTGATTGCAACGATTGACCTTGTTAAATCGCGCGCCTCTTTATTTGACAGTTTTAACTGCCTGCGCGCTGTCCATTCTTCCGTCAAAATAGTCAGCTTACGTTGATTTCCTATCCGCATACGCATTTGACGTATGGATAAGTAGGTTATCTATCGCAAGCTCGAATCAACCTTCTCTCAGTAGAGACGCCTTCGTGAAGATCTCTCTCAGGCGCGCGAATTCCTGAACGTCAAGATAAAGTCCATTATCCGTCAGAAGAGATTTGCTACTCAAAATCCCGTGTAGCAGTGACGCCCATGCTTTGTTTCTGCAAATGTTAATACAAAAGATTTCCCGGGAGCCAAAAAGAGCCAATAACCATTGCTCGATTTGACCGAATTTGTCAAAGCCTTTCCATGGCCAATTTAAATCAGCTCCGAGTTTTACGATCTCTGCTCATTCATTCGTTTTCTATATCGTTAGAGCGTTAAGTTCAGCGTACCTTTCTGACTTGCAGTGATCTGATTATTGGAGTGAGTTGCTTGCCGCGCGAGTCATATGCCTTTAAAGGAAAGAAGCTGTTGAGCGTAAAGTTATTCCCAGCACTGCTACGAGTTTTTGCCATCGCAATGGAGCCATGGCTCAAGAAGCCTCATGGCAAGGAAAGTTCAATAATTCTTCCGAGTCATACATTATTGGACTGCTCTCTCCAGAGGCGTGGATGAGAATATTGAAAAGTGAGATGGCAAAGAAGCGAAAAGACGTTTTCTAGTGGGCTCCACACACGTTCAAGTACTTAGTAGGCGCACAGCAATGACGTGGCGTATTGCCCATATTAGTACCAACTTCTTCCAGCCGTTCGCTTTGGTGGCTTGCAATAAATAGAAGCTCATCATTTCAGAGAATCCGAATGAGCTTTGTATGGTTATTTTGCGTGTGAGATCTTGTAGGCATTAAATAGGTTTTGTTGTCAAAGTTAGCGTTTCATCTTTTTTTCCATACGCAGTATGCTTCCTTGAAAACTTTACCTTTCTACAGAGCGTAGATTATTATTAATAACAGATTAGTAATAATAATAAAAAGTGAAAAAATAAGGAACTATTAGCAAAGGCAAACAGTGGCTAACCAACGTCAAAGTGCTGAAACCTAAGGGGGATTCACTTGGCCTTCTTTGCTCAGCTTCTTTTCTCCCAACAGCCCGTCCATCATTGCGTCCGCAACGTTTCGAACTTACGCAATGGAGCATCGACTCCGGAAATTGAGACTCCTCCGTAAGAGAGGGACATATTGGATATAAATTAACACGCAAACGTTCAATAGCGTCCCAGTTTGAAATAGCCTCTGCGTGGGCTATATATATGAGTATTTTACAATTTGTCAAAACGATTAATACGTTACGCCAATTGACGTAGCTTTGCGCAATCAATTAAAAGTGAATACAATCGCATCGTTCGATAAGTTGGAGATCTTAAGGTAGCTCTAATCGGTTTCGTCATAATTATCAGATTTATCAAGTTAACACGGCGCAGACATTGTCAGGAGACGTTTTTCAAGATGGTTGCGGCGATTCGAGCTGTGCGTCAAATGACCAAACCAGCAGTGGATTATTCGTGTAAAATTTGTCTAAAAAAGGCGAATAGCTATCGCGCTCGCATAGTATACGCCGCAGGTTTGGAAATGTCGAAATTTATCACGGAAGACATAAAGTGCTTAAGTAGACGTGCCTAATACTGAGCTGCATGTAGCTTTATACTTAAGTCGAGTAAGGTAACAATGAGCTTTACCCTTAAAGTTTGAAAACAGAATTTTTTTGACAGACGCGTACATCTGACGCCGATGACGGAACTACGAGTGCCCCAGGAGAAGCTCCGCGCTTGTCCGAAGCTCAATGAACAGTTTTACTGCCGGTAAGGTATATGCCATAATTTTCATTATTGATTTCGTAACAGTTTGCCTTTCTTGACTACTGGCGCTCAGAAAGCTAAGATTGCTAAAAGTTTTTATTTCATCAACGGTCATTGGTCAAGAAAGGCGCGATCTTCAATATTGCGCTATTTCTTCTAGTGACCGCAGGAATTTGCTGGCGGCGGTGCTGAATACTGTAGCTAGTAAATTCCTTGCATCATTCCGCTTGTAACACCTGTTATCCTTAATGCCGCTTGGTGGAAGTATGCTAAACAAGAGGGTATAAACATAGCCATATTAAAACTGGGGAATTATAGATGTGGAGTGTGTGTGTACCTCAGAAGTTCACGAATCCGAGATTACTGTGCTTTTGAAGGCTTTATCCAAAGTTGGGGTTCTCTACCTGGAGCTGAAGCGCCCATGGTCGAAACACGCCCCGTATGAGTTTCCTGTATGGATTTGACTGCACCCCTGATGCTTCTTAAAGTGGTAACGGCCGATTGCAATCTCCCTGAATAATTGATTCGCGTCAATGCTTCAGGGGTTGGGCGCAATGGACCATTGCAATTCCAGTCACTTAGTTTAAGGCTTTTTCAAAAGCGGAAGGACTTTTTAGCGGCCGGTCGGCACCCTGAAGGCTACCATATTCATCGAGCAGCATTGGTTAATGTTGGCTTTCTTTCTTGCCTCTCCGCTGGGGCAGCTATAAAATTTAACGCTTAAACACTCATTCCGTCACTGTACGCTTTCTTTCCCCGATGAACGCCATACAAGGACCAGAAGCGCTGCTTTCATTATTTATTTAGAGCCATGTTTGGAAAACTATGATTAGACGGGTGCGTGCTTTTTAAAATCATTACTTGTCACCTAGTAAATGAACGCTTTGTCTATATTTGGCCACCCTGCGTCGATAACCGTTCCCGCCTTAGAGTAGGAGTCGTTATTACGAAGTCAGTGTATTCAACTATTCCTTAAATGGAATGCCATTTGTAATTCGTTTCCATAGAGGGTAGTTTAATAAAAGGTAATTATAGATGACATAGCTTGCATTGGCCCTATGACAGCGTAGCATTTTTTCTTGGACATGTTGTTTACACGCACGTTGCCGGAGAGTTGTGCGCTAGCGATAGCGGCGTAAAGGATAATTCGTAAGCTTCTGATTGCAGCGGGAAATCATGCGGCACCTCGTCCAGCTTCATTTCCCCTATGACGTACGTGCGCCGCTTTGAAGGAGGACTTAAATTGAATTTCATTTCTCCGGCGTGCTATGAACGAAGGAACGATCGAAATGATTGACTGTGAAGTGAGAAATCAGTTGCGCGGCTCATTTTTCTCGCCAAGCAACTTGTAGGACCTATTGGTCTCCTCGTGTTGTTAGCTAGGCAGATCCTGGCGCCAAGAATGCCCAGATTGAGGTGCAACGCTGACAGATTGCTCCTACACTATGGTGGTGGTGGTGTTTGTTGTATTTTTAAGTATTTCTTTGTTCTTTTGTTGTACATGCTAATAATGTAAAAAATAGTTAATGCGTTGCGCCAAATATTTTCAATTAAGCGTACACTCGGGTGTCGTGCTACTCGCGCGTAGCGTGGATCGATGCATTCCATTAGAAAGTTGATTTTGTCCACCTATTAGGAATTCAGTTGGGTAAATTCATTGCCGGCGGCCGATAATCCGTGGATCTTCGCAGCAGGCGACATTCCTTTGTGCCGAGGTGAATTCTTGCCCAATGACTTGCCATTGTTCGTTTGTTTTTCAAATATCCTTGTAAGCACGCAGTGCGTGATGTTATTTAAGCAAAGTCAACTTCTGCCCGGCCAGCGGGGTTCGATGCTTTCGGTTTTGCTCTCGCAGGCGCTCGAATGCCCTTGAAAAGAATACCAGTTGAGGGCAGAATGAAAAAAGTGTGTGTGTCATTTTTCGTAGCTCATTAAATGCCAGAAGCGGCTGTTGCTACTTCATTGAAACTATCTTGACGTAGGTATTAGTAGTTCGTTTCAAAGTGTCTGTCAATCACTGAATTGCTCAGTCGGGATTCAGAAGGCGTTAAGTGGTGTCACATCTGCTTGAATGACCAATTGATCACGTAGCTCGGAATGGCACCAAAAGTGATAGTTACGGTTAGTAACTTTAATTCACATCCAAAGGCATTTCCCTTTGTATACGCATACGCATTTCGTTGCTACGTTTATTGGATGTACACTAATTCTTACCCGCGCGTTTGTCCTTCTGCCTCGTTGCTTCAGGTTAACTTCATCTTTCCATTTTGGCGTTGAGCCGAACGAGCTGTCAGCAATAATTGAAATAGATTTTCCACCTTTCCTTAAAGCGGGTTGGCAGCTTCACGCTGATTTGAAATTTTGAAAATCTGATCTTTTTCCCGTGAAATGAGCAGCTTCAGTTCGTCTCGCGCTGTTTGTCCCTAATAAGTTATCGAATTTCATTTGACTATGACGCCTTATGCAAATTTTGTAACCGACGCTCTCCTTTGGGCTTCAGCGGTTGGGGGCGGCTTGAAAGGAATGTCGCCGACACAGTTTTGCATAATTCCACTTTGTCCCCTCGGCAAGCCCAAAGTCCGTCGGTTTACATGCCGCATTATTGGGTAGCGGAATTTTCTCTTTCCTACGGTTCGTTGACTTTGTCTTAGCCGACAGTGTTTTGCAGCTAAAAAGCGAAAGGCGCTCATGCGGCACGGGCAAGTCGCTTTTCGCTAATATGTTAAATCGAGCAGCGAACGTTGGCTTTTATTGGACTCTGATTGGTCTCCGATGGTCCGCTGAGTGAGCTAATCTGTCAGAGTTGGTAAACTTTCGAAAATGCTTTTTCCTTTGCGGCAGCAGCGGGGGGACATTGCCTTTAGTGGCAGCGGGTAAAGCTGAAGTAGTAGATAACTCTGTCTAATGTATTAACATACATCTGGCAGGCGTAGGGAGGCGACTGCTATGCGTTGGGTGTTCAGGGTCGGCTAAACTAAGCGCACAACCGTTTTGATTCGCTGTTAGCTTCGTAGTTGCAGATGGAAGTTGTCGTCAGCAGTTTTTTTCCCGCTTTTCCGCTTCGAAGAAATCATGACGGTTCTCGCTTTAATCTTGACGAACGAGCATGTCTCCTTGCAGCGTAGAGTCTATTCCCAGAAAGCACACAAACGGCAAACATCTCAATTTTTCAACTTGCGGCTTATTGTCAGACTCTGCCTTGCGCCTCTCTATGCGCTTTTGCTACTTTCGCGGCTACGCTTGGCTGACCGTATCAGCGGAATTCGGCGATGCCAATTAAGGCTTGAATATGCCAAAGCCATTTTTGGGCAGCCCAGGGGTGAATAAATCTCATTCAAATGCTGGTGACTGTGCTGTTGGCACTTGGCGTGAAGTAAGAGGGCGTCTTGCTTGACAACTCTTTTTATGTGATTAATAACTTTACCAACTTTCCTTGCACTTCGCTCGTCTTGCCTTTGGATCGAACGGAGGCAGCGAGTGTTCGAGAAGTGTATATACGTGTGATGTCGTTAGGCACTACCAAGAATGGCTCTGACGCAATACAAATTATGGCAAGGGGTTGTAGCTTACGGTAAGACGGATAATTGTTTCGCCAGCCAGTCGAAGCATTATTTTCATAATGAACGTCAGGTCAATGGGAAAGCTTAGCTTCCATCTTTGGTATGCAGGTTTGCTGTGAAGAGATGCTCACAAAAAATAAACCAATGACGTTATTGCTTTTTCGCGCCTTTTTTCTTCTTGTGAAGCTGTGTTGGCCTGAACGCTCTGCCTGTCGACACGTTTGCCTTCTTACTACAAGCAGAGTAGCGCAATAGGAAGTTTGTAAAGCATAAGCAAAGCTGTTATTCGCTCGAAGCGCAGTTGGCAGCTTGTTGTCATCATTTGTTTATTATAGGTTCTATAAACTACCTGATTAGTTCATTTGTAATTAACATACCGACGATGAGCTGTTTTTTCAGAACCGCGGTGGTAGTCATGGTTCAGAGCTATGCTTGTGAGATCTAAGCTTCAACGGAACGAATTGAGTAGCTATGAGGAAGAAGGTTGGCTGCCGATGGTCTCCTTTGGCATTGGTTATGCTGTTAAGCGGCTGCGTAGTGGGGCAGCGTTGTAGTCATTGGCATCGCCGACCATACCAACGCGACAAGAAAACGCCTCTTTACGTTGGAGCTATGTTCACCTCGGTGGAAGAGTCAACGTTTGCGGGTTCAGCCGAGTCGAACCTAAATCCTGCCACATTTTTGGCTTTGCGGGACATTGACAAACATCCATGCGTGCTTGTTGGCTACAATTTAACTTTAATAAACAAGGATACTCAGGTTAGCTTGCTAAGTGATGTTTTGAAGATTTCCAAGCGGCAAAGTATTGCTTTCATTACGTAGTGCAAAGCGTCTCTTGGAATGAAGTCATTTTTTGACATAATCAACGACAAGAAACAAATTGTGGCCTTATTTGGCGGCGCTTGTACGGCAACGAACGAGCTGGTAGGAATGGCCACTAAGTATTGGCATAAAGTTCAAGTGAGAGAATTTGCTTTGTTAAGTGAAGCCTAAAGACCCGCTTTTGCTTAGCTGTCGTACGCGGAGGATCATCCGATGTTTTCGACCAGGGACAGCCACGATTTGTACGGAACGTTCTACCGCGTCGTGCCTAGCCACCATAGCCAAATACGGGCAAGAATAAGCTTCTTGCGCAACTACAATTGGACCAAAGTGGGTGCCCTTGTGCAGAACGACGATTCTCGCTATTCTCTAGTAGACTTTAGTAGGCCAAAGACTGCAGTTAAGAATTCAAGTTGCCTTTGTACTTTAGCTCATGGACGCGTTTACCACAACGCTGGAACGGGAGCACAACGTGGCGGTGCTCGCTTCCAGAGGCTTCTCGTCGAAAAAGATGGACATCAAAACTAGTCTGGAGGCGCTGAAGGTGACCAGTCGATTCGGCACTTTTTTACTTAGCGGCGCCCAATTAAGGTCAAAGATGCGCGGATAATTGTTGGCGGGTTCAATTCGACCTTTGCCAGTTCAGTATTTTGCCAAGTAACCATTTTTTTGCCATTTTACTTTCTCCCTTTGTTTTCCAAGTATCCCTGTAGGCCTACCAAATGAATTTGTATGGGGCTGAATACGTGTGGATCATTGCGGGGTTTCACGAGGAGCAGTGGTGGCTACGGTCGACGAAACGCTTGTCCTGTTCGCGAGATCAGCTGCTCAAGGCTATGCAGGGTCACTTTGCCTTACAATTCAGCGTCATCCGTTCCGACAGCACCATCGTGGTCAGCGACAAAGTTGTAGTGGCCTTGTTGCGCAGTGTCGTTGATCTCAGCTGGTTTATTTTTTCCTCAGACGGCACAGCAGTATGACAAAGAATACAGGACGATGTGTCGGCCACCACTCTGTCGCTACAGCAAGTATCACGGCTATACGTACGATGGTCTGTGGACGATAGCGTTAGCTTTTGAAAAATTGATCACTACCATGTTGGCTCATGGCATACGCTTCAACCCTGACCGAGATCTATTGAGCTCTGACGAAGCGATGAGCATATGGAGACAGGCGCTGATGGACACAATTAATGGACTGCAGTTCGAAGGCGTAACCGTACTATTTTTTCATCTTTGTTTTCTGCCCTCCATACATGGTGGAACTACTTCAGGGGAAGGTGCGTTTTCAGGACAATGAGCGTTTGGGTACAATTGAAATCATACAGTTTCTGAGTAAGTATTGCCTGTCTCCTGTTGAGCTATGCCGCCTTCCTGGACAGCTAGAATTGCGTAACCTTAAGGCGTAAGTGTTGTTGGCCCTTTGTTTTGCGTACCAAATTAGGCGGTGGGCGCTGATCTTGCATTTAATCCACGCTTTTGTTGCAGACGAGTCTTACGTCACCGTCGGGGAATTTGATGCGGCCGAAAATCGCATGAACATCAACGAAAGCTTGATACGGTGGATAAGTGGGTGATACGTAATGAGCCTTTATGTTTGGCATATTTCCAAACGTTTAAGATGGCTCTCCACCGGCTGACTCAACGCAAGAATTGTTTGTCCGCCGATACGTCGATCAGTCAGTCTTTTGCGTAATGTGCTCCTTGGTTTGCTTGTGCATCTTGATGGCCATTAGTCTCCTTGTTGTGAACGTATACTTCCGAAATCACAGGTAGCGTTACCGTGTTTCGTTTCAAGTCTACAGACAGCGAATTGTGCTCTGCTTAAGGTTTATAAAGATGTCAAGTCCATATGTGAACAACTTGATCATTCTTGGTTCGATTGTCACCTACTGCAGCGTGATCCTGCTTGGCATCGATACACGTATTGTCTCTGAACAATGGTTCAGCATGGTATGCACGGTGAGCCTTTCTTCCTTCAGGTTAGTCCTTAGCGCGTCTGTGTAATGTATCCTTCGTTTACGCTAAAGTGTGGACGCTATGTTTTGGCTTTACGCTGACGTTCGGTTCGATGTTCAGCAAAACGTGGCGTGTTCATTCAATTTTTACCGACGTTCATTTGCATAAAAAGGCGATCAAAGATTACAAGCTTTTCCTGCTCGTTGGAGTGCTTTTGTTGATCGACTGCCTTATTTTGGTTACATGGCTTATTATTGATCCAATGCGCTTGGCGGTAAAACGATTGCCGACCGAGGTAGGCCGAACAGCTTGTACGTGATCACCTTGTTTTGGTAGGATCGTCTTTGCGCAGAAACCTGCAACTGCTAACGTGATCATCAATCCTACGGTTGAACAGTGTAAAGCCGAGCACGCAGTTATCTTTCAAGGTTTGCTGTACGGCTACAAGGGCATCATGCTTGTATTGGGTTGCTTTCTTGCCTGGGAAACTAGAAATGTTAACGTTCCAGCGCTCAACGATAGCAAGTATATTGGAATGTCAGTGTACAATGTTGTACTGATCTGTGGCGTAGGAGTAGCCATATCCTTCATTCTGCAAGATCAGGTCAACGAATGCTACATAATCATCTCCCTTTTCGTCATATTTTGTACAACGCTCACTTTGGGTTTGGTGTTTGTTCCGAAAATTGTCGAACTCGTTCACAGCCGTCGAGATCCAACAATACAGTATCCCAGAGCAATGATGCGTTCCTTGTACGCGTTGAACAAGTCCAGAATGGAAACAAAGGACTTAAAGGAAAAGAAGCTGTTGGAAGAGAAGGAAAATAAGTTGCTGAAGAAGCGTCTAAATAAGGTAAATGTGTTTTTTCTGTCCTCACCTTATCTCATTGGATATTTTCCTGATGCAAGGCCCAACGCGAAGTTGACATTCTGGTCAAGATAATAGCCAGAAGCAAATTGCTTCTGGAATCTAAAGAAGCTGCTATGCGCAGGCCTTCGCCTATGCATTTAATCGACAATGAACCTTACGGTGGTGTCTATGTGGGGCCTGACCTTTACGGTGGTGTTTATGTAGGACCCACTGATACACCTGCGACAGACAGCGCAATTCCAACTAGCTCCACCAAGGGTGATGTTCTGGTAAATATAGCAGAGCGTGAAATGCAGACAACTTCATCCGTTGGGGATGCTGAAGAAATGGGCAGCTCATTTAGGTATTCTGCTTATGCAAATCTTTCTTGTGTATGCCAATATCTTTCCTGAAGATCCGGAAGAGTTGCTAGTGAGCTCAAAAGTTCGGAAAAGCGTAATGTACAATTCGGTCGGTTTTCTTTCGTTGGCCACCGCAGATCCCGTAAAAGCGCTCCAAAGAGAGGGAGGAGAAGTCTCGATATCGTGCAATATTCAAGGATTGGTGATGTGGCGACAAGAGTGCCTTGCAGCGAACCTCCTTCACTTAGTTACTGCCAAACAGCAAACGAGGATGAAGCCAGATTGCTGACGAATGTGAAGCAAGAAGTCCAAGGTTGCGTATCGTTCTCACTGTAGCTCATTGACTCGTTGTTTTGTTTTAGATACCCCGCAACAGCAAGCGCTAAATCAGGGTGCTCCACCGGTTGCAAGAAAATTCGGTTTATTGTAAGAAGTGCGGAAATGGGTTGCTTCCCATTGAAGGTTCAGATTTGTAGGCAGCGATTCAGAAAACGACGTTCAACAGTATCTGCTCAATTGAGAACCTCACTTTCTCTACTGGATGATGTCCCAGAAGCTTCCCAAGTGCCTACAGCACATAGGAAGATGTCGTGTAACGAAGAGCTTATGCGCACATGCGCTGTCAGAGCTGACGAGCTCATGATTGACGCCGTACCTCAGAAATCAGGCGAAGTATGGGAACCCTTTGAATTGGAGTGAATGCGTAGTTCATTGCTGAGAAACGTCACGGCTTCTTAGCACAAGTTCTTACTGGACAGAATGCACTTAATCTTTATGGACTAAGGAGTGGGATCTTGCTGACAGCATTGTTGTTCAATGCGTCCATGAACGAGAAGCTTTGAACGTGACCCGTGCACGAGGTCTCAGCATGCATTCAAAGGTATGAGACAGAAATTTGGAAACTGAGGTTTCCAACTTGAAAAGGGGTACATTTTCAAAAATTTCAGGTTGCTCATAAAAAGGAAAGTCGGTTTGAAATGATTTCGAGAATCTTGCGCGGTGCGTTCTTTTTCTGTCTAGCCGAGAAAGGTTTTTTACACGTAAGCATCGCCGATGAAGAGTTGTCTTTGCTAAGCGTAGTTACTTGTTTCGTTAACTTTTTTGTTGAGCGTTATAAAGAATTATGTAAAATATGAACTAAGTCTTTACCACTTCATTAGCAGCGTTTTTGGCAATCACACTGTCTCTTTGGCGCGCTCGAACTTTCTCTCTTTTATTGCTAGCGAAGAGAGTACGCTTTTTGTTTGTTGCTAATTAATAAGTTTTAACGAAGCACAGTCCTATGAATCATCTAATAGTTTGGGTACAAAATATATATGACGCTCAAAAACTCTCTCTTAGTTGGTTACATAAAAGGTCGCATACAAGACGGCAGTGGGAGGACAAAGTGCGCATGAAGAAAGCTATTTTAATTGAATAAGGAATGAAAGCACAGTTTTCTTACTGGTATGTGTTCCGTGTGTTCCCCATTGCATTGAGGTAAGGCTCTTTTACAACGGCTTGGGAAATAGCTGCTTTTAAGCAAGATATTAATACCAATATACCTAAAGTTTTAACCAATAAGAAATCACTAAATGGACATTAAGTAGAATAGTACCTTATATTTTTCCATTAAGCTTTTTTGTTTGCGAAAGACGCGCCAGAGAAGTTTTATTACTATTATTATTAGTAGTACTACTGTTCCATAAAATCGAATCTATGAACTTGTCGAGGAGAACCTGAACATCATTAAGCAAAAGCGATCCCAAGGAGGCATTGATGACTGATTTTGTTGAACTTGCATGCTCAGCTGGAACGCAGCAGTTGTGTAGATCAGTTTTTCTTCAAGCTTGAAGCTCAAGTTAAAATACACGAAAAAATGATAAGCAAACAAGCTGCCGACTATATGGATCTTTTCTTACACGAACTACCCTTAGGAAAGTATTATTCATATAATCCAACTGTTGCTTTGTTGTTATTATTATTGTTGTTGTTGTAGCAGTTTTCCTGACGACTGATGATCGTTAATAAAATGAAGTTGTGGATACCGTAGCTTTCAGGGTTTTTCTTCTCTCCTCTTCAGTGAAGAATTTCAGATCCCGCAGCAAGGTGGCATTTGTATTATCTTATGTCAGCTAAGTCGGTTTGTGTGTTGCAGTTAAGTGAGCGTCGCAGTTGTTGTGAATGCGCCCGACTCGACAAATTCTACTCCGCAGTACTCAAGTAAGTCCAGCAATTTATTTGATCTCTCCGTAATACAAAATGTATACAAGTCACTACGTTTACGTCGCCAACACAGTGAAAACACATTAGTGTAATAACGAAAATAGGTCTCGCATGTTAGGACTCATTCAGTCACACCTCAGTGGTCATTAGGTACGATTGGTTGATTCATTAATAAAACTCAGCATATCCTTTTGGATTCAGGCATATAAGATGAAAACAGAATTTTCAAAACTCCAACCTTCTTAAGACAACACCAAAACTTAAGAAGCATAGGAACCCCTCCATTTGACAACGTATTTCCCTCATGGGTTGTTTGATTGTGAAGCACTGATGGTTTCTTCAGCCTTCATTATGAATGCTAAAAGTCGTGCCTCATAGTAACAAGCCAACTAAGGATCTACGTACGCATTGGCAAGCGTCGCAGCCTGCTTCACGTATTCGTAGACTATGCAGTCCATTCGAACTCACCCAGCCGCCCGTTGTACACGGAGACTGAACTGCTATTAGCACACTTTTCAAGTCAGATGTCTGCTTTCCAAGTTCAGCGGTCCCAATGCTCTCTTGCCATAGGTTCAACGCGTTCCAGGCCTGGAAACTGAATATCTCTCGTCGTGGCATCAGCAACATGCTGCGCCAACGATTCGTGTTCAGCCTGTCCAGCAAAGCATCCATTGCTATGAACTCTACTTTGAACATGACACAAGTTCTGCCTTTTCTGCGGAAATTCTGAAGCAGCCTTAGTTTTAAGGAAGCAAATTCCGAGTATCATTGTGATTCCCTCCTATAACCTCCGTAACTGTTGGTCTAATTCTCATCTACATAGCGCAACGCCGTTTCGTTCTTTACGCACTTCGGCAGCCATTAGCTACCAGTCGCTGAAGATTGCAGAAGGTCGCCCACTGCAAGTTTGTTTAAACTATGCTGATGGACCCAACGAGCCCCTAATCACGTATAGAACTTTCATACTGCATGTAACTACCAGTGCAAGGAGCTTTCGCTGAGCCTCTGCTGCGCCCTTTCTGTTTGAAACAACGTAACGCGCTTCGAGATGTACCGCCAACCGTGTAAAAGACCGGATAGGCTTTGAGTTTTAATAGCTCGTCAGGTGATCATGAAATGTTGTAAAGATATTGTGCATTGATACGTCGAAATCGTGCATTTCCTTCTCAACACTACTGTCT
>KN538427.1:175812-193610 GCA_000797535.1 Trichuris suis
CCCTGGCCGGTTTCCTTGACGTTCGAGAAGACGAGGACTGCGAAAAGTTTATCACCGGAATCTTTGTCATTATTTATGCCATTGACTGCAGCTTGCGCGAATTTATCCAACAGTGCCTTTTCAATAGCAGAGACGGATGCCAAGCAGAGAAGGATCGCAGACAATTTGTGAAGAGCAACCATTGTTGAAAGTGCTACTTTGAGTATGATGGGTTCAACTGGAATAGATGAGCTTTTATAGAAGTTCCTTTCAATAAGTTTGTTATGAGAGCATACAACGTTATATTTGAAATAGTGTGCGTTAGTTGATTTTTAACTCGTTGTTCAGTCATACATAAAGTACGAACTCGGTGAACGTCGCGCCGTCTATTTGAAATTATTTACATTGGTGTTGCGCAGGGTAGAGGAAATTATCTTTTGCGTACGTTGTTTCAAATCGGTGTTTTCTTTTCGTGTCGTGTCAGCGGTGATTTTGCACTTGGACTTTTGACTGGTCTGTGTTGCAGTTTTTGGTCTACCATGTCAGTGGCAATTTGAATTTTTTGCCAACACAAACCTTATATTTCGGCTTACGCACAGGTAAAGGCAGTACATAATGGCTGGCATGCTTTTTTGAATTGGCGGAGGGGCGCACTTTGAGTAGCGCATAGAGGTAATCGAACATGAGCATCATAAAAGGTCAACGGTAAAGTGGCGTGGGTGGATGGGTAAAGGCCAAAGGAAACTACTCTGAAGGACTATTCTTGTATCATATCTGTGAGTTGAAATTCTACAGAACTGGTGACATCGAAAAGCTGATGAAATGAGCTCACTGAGAGATGCGTGAGCACAAGTTTGCACCCTATCAGTGTTGTTCAAAAGGCACCAAAGATTCTGGAGCGATTGAAAGGTTTTTCAATATTAAGTTAATGTGGAAACACTAACTACTGAAATATGCTTACCCTGTGGCTATGAATATCTGCGATTTCGAATGCTTAACGACGGTGAAGTTATTCAGTCATTATCTGAAATGCAAGAGGAACCACATGGAGCTGATTGTCAGAGGGGTTTGTCGGACTGGAACACAGTGGAGACATCTTGAAGTTCTGACGGGGAACTACCGCTGCACGCTTTTTCCCGCCAGTTTTTCTGATGCTCAGGTAGCATCGGCCAATCATGGGGCGATGGCGACGCTCAGCTTGAGAAATATTGAACTGGGTGAATCTGAAGACTGTGCTTATGATTCGCATGATTGTGTACACATCTATGTATTGCACCCATTTATCCTCCATCTCCAAATGATGCATTCTTCCGCAAAGGAATGGTAATCCTTCTTTTCTTTTGCTGGCGCTCTTGAAAGTCATGGAAAGGATTGATGCAAAGGAAATGGTTATACATGGACTGAGTATCATTTTTGTTGGTTAGCTCATCCTTTGTCCTTATCCCATCCGGCCGAAGTGGCATTCATGTAACATACATACCTACCTGCAGGTATTCTCCTTAATCGATAAATCGGCAGGTTAAAGGCTTGCAGGAGTCTGTTTTCGCCTAGCACGTGTTCGGCCGTCCACTTCGCGCCCGCTTTAAGCCAAAAGTTTATCGTCGGCTGATAAGAGCTGTCGCCAATATTCAACTGCTTGATAAAACGCCTCCTTCGATGTTGAAGTAAACAAAACCGTAGTTGGCTGCCAGTTTTGGATAAATTGCTTCCCGCTTTTATCCTTCCTTCCAATTTCGCCTCTTAAGCGAATGGCTGAGGTCGCTAATGAATCGACTTCGATTGGATTTGACGAAAATTCGAAAGTATGGAAAAGTCGCCATTTCTCCATAGCTATAACAGACTTTATTCTGCTGCTGCACTGCGTTCAGTACTCCATATATTTTTCCTCGTTATGGCCACATCTGAAGCAGGCAGGTGTCGGTTTAGCCATGCAGCTTTCATCAATGTGACGACTGTTCAGATTGACAGTGAAGTTAAGGAGATGTTCTTCGGATGGACAGTGGCCGCGTATAGCATTGGTCAACTGGTCGCTTCTCCTTTGTTTGGCTTTCTTAGCAACTGGACAAAACGCTGCCGTTGGGTATTCGTCCTCTGCCTTTGTTCTGCCCTTCTCGCCAACTGCCTATACGTATTGGTCGAACTTTTCCCGACTAATCGCCGTTACGCAATCATGATTGCCCGCCTTTTTATGGGCGTTGCTGCCGGTCAGTCTGCGACTATATAACGTCCTGCCTATCTCATATACTCCTCGTTGGTCAGGCATGAACGGTACGGCTATTGGTTACGTTGCCATGAGTAGCAGCCCGACGAAAAGAGACCGAGCTGTCTCTATCGCCACTGCCTGTATGTCCTTAGGCTTTATAGCTGGACCAGGTATGTAGAAATTAGCATAATTTGAGCAGAAACGGCATGAAATTCCAAATTAGTTTAGCCCTTCAAGCAGCTGTCTCCTTCCTTGGCTATCCTGGTGTTGTATACGGTATTATTCATTTGAATTTGTATACCGCGCCTGCTTATATCACCATTCTTCTTCTGGCGGTTGCCCTTTTCCTGACGGTTTGGAAATTTCAGGATGGCAACTTGGCAGTCGCTGAAGTTAAGGCGAAAGGTGATAATTTCCGGTCGCAAATCAGTCGGGCACACGTCCCTATTGTTCTTGTTTTTATAGGAACCTTTTATGTTGTCCCACGCTACAACAGGTTGTCCTTGTTGGCTGTTATCTGGTGCTGGTTCAGCTTTTTCGTCGTTCTAGTCGATATGGACACGTAAGTTATTGGATCGATAGTTTGGGTGCGGCACCCACCTTGGATCGTTCTGTCAGCTCTATTTAAAATAACTTTCTCTGATCTTTAAGTGTTTCAAGTCCCATATCGATGGCCTACTACTCATGGACCGGCGAAGAGGCAACGTTTTACGTCAGTCTAATGGTCGGGGTTGGATCAGTCTTCTCTGTCATTATATATGCTCTTCACGTTGTTTACTTGCATAAGTATATGACCAACTTCTCGTTGCTTTTTGGCATTTGGAATTTTGAAATAGGTTTGATGAAAGGCGGTTAATAATTAGCGGAGCTGCACTGCTTCTTCTTTCGCTGCTCATCTCCTATCCATATCCGCTATGGCTGCTTGTTGCGGATGGGCTTGGTGAGTTGTGCATTCTAACATGGGTGTCATCCTGAATTGAGCGTCACTTAGAGCATGGAACCCATTGCCCCTACGACTGGTGCCAAGGCGCGCCTAAGGCACCGCTACCAGTATTTATCCTTTCTTTTATGCTTGTCTTCATCGGTTTTCCGCCGGTCAACGTTGCCGTATCGACTTTGTACACGAAGGTGATTGGCCCCAGAGAGCAGGTAAAGCGTTGGGTGCTGTTGCCTTCCTTTGAGTGGTCGCTTTTTTTATCAGGCCGGCCTTCAGAGCTTGCTGACTTGCGCAGGCAGTGTGGCTCGGTTGATCTGCCCCATTGTAACAATGTAAGTTGCATCCTTAACTCGCGTAGTATAATGGATAGAAGCTAAGCCGTATAGTGATGATATTGTATTCCTTTCCATTTAAGGCAATTGTTCGTTTCGTTCAAACCGGCAGCTGTATGGCTGATGACTGGCTCGTTTGCCCTGTCTACCATTCTAGTTACCTTGTTGTGCTACAAAGTCTTAGTCCCTTTGCAAATCAATCCAAAATTGAAGGCAGGACAATCCGTTCGATACGACAATGGAATTGTTACGAAGTACTGAAAGGGAGCGTTGCCTACGTTACCAACGAATGGTCGAATGCACTTTGATGGAATTCTAACGTTGACGTCTCGTTAGGGAGTACTTGTAAGCTTCACTACGAGATAGTGGTGCTTCCTTCGTTGTTGGTTACGAAATTGCGTTTATACAGACTGTACGTAGACTTGTTTGTCGAGAGAGTCTATTATCCAAAGTTTTTAGCAAAGTCTCCTTTTCATGACGCACTCATATGCAAATATTGTTGTAAGGTTCGTTGTCTGGTAAATTCCGATCTACTGAAGCTGGCAACAAGCATTTTGTTTTTCTCGTTCAGAAGAGAATCGATAACTGTGTTTACACTGCTCCTTGAAGGAGATGACTCAGGAGGTGATCGTAGCAGAGACGCAGCGCTGTGAACGTGTGCTTTGCTAATGCAAGAAGGATTACTAGTTTATAAAACAAACAGTGCTTGGTAAACTTGAGAAACTTTTTTTTGACAATGGAATGCATCGCACGAATACTTCCCGGTGCAGTTTTTGACCCAACTACACTATGGGAATTGTCTCATTTGATTCTTTTGCCTTTTCGCTTGGCTTCATTTGTGATGGCATATTTTGGACGCTTACTTCGATCGTCCTTAGCTAACCACTTTTTTTGAACACTACAGATGACACACAAAGCGTAACGTATCGATGCTTGCGAGAGGATTTCTTGAATTCGTTTTTTCGGTTTACAGTTAATTTATACAACAGAACAATTAAAAAGCAATTAGAAATTAGAAAAGCTTTAGGCAAAGCTAGTTAATAGTGCTACCGAAAATGGTAAACGCGCAGTGGGCGCAGTTAAATTCCTTTAACAGTTGTTTTTCCGGATCTTGTTGAAATGCGCCCTGAAATTTACAGTACGATAACTGAATGCAGGTGAAACAACGGGAAAGTTTAAGTTCTTATTAGCTACAGACCTCTGCTTGTCACGACGAGTGTATGCCACGTAAGCTAAAGCTGCAAGTTGTTCCCTGTTTGACAAAGAAGAGACTGTGATCAACAGAAGTCGACTTTAACGGACCAATCGTCGTAGCCGGAAGTAGTGAGCAGCAAGCAGTCATGTGTTGGATCCTGCTGGCCAATTAGGCGCTCATTTCCGGTTTAGGTTTAGGGGGCCTACAATCGTTGTGATCGTAGAAAATTTAAATTTTTCCTTTATGCCACCTGCATTACAGCTGCCATACTGTAATTCACCGGACCTTCAATCATCAGCCCCTGTGGGATCAGAGGGTGCTGCCTCGTTGTAAATGCCTCCAACGAGGTCACTGAAGTCACCCCTACCAGTTCATGACCTTTGATTGGTTGAATTCTCTTGAAGTGGCTATATACAACTTTCAGCTGCAGTGTACAAACACTGGATAGTACGCTAATAAAAGAAAAGTTGGTTTGTTCGTTTGATTGGTCATGGCAGCTTGTTGACTTAAGCGCTATCTCCTCAACAACACTGTTGCTGACATGGCGAAAGCAGCTGCAGAGAATAACTTCACTGACTCATTGAGTACAGTATCGTGGCACGTTACCTTGTGCTGCTCTATATATGATGAAAAACAGCGCGGCGGTTGCAAGAACTGATATGTTCAGATTAACTTGTAATTTCTTTAGGAAGTTCAAATAGTCTCATTTCTTTTTGATAGGAACCGTTGAGTGGAAGGAATTTGGCAGGAAAAATTAATAGCGTTCCATTTTCGCAGTTATTGTCCTGTGAGCCTAAGCCTCGCATGCGAAAGAAAAATTTATGCGTCACACAACCTGCTAATCATTTACTGTAGCTCGTTAATTTTGGAACGTTAAGGAATTGAGTTGTTCGCGGCAAAATTGATTTTGAGATTTGCTGCTCCGTCTTCTGCCATCGTTTTTTCCACTTTCGAACCCAAAAAATCGCTACTTGAACAGGAGATTCGCTTCAGTAAAGGACCGCCAATTCCGGTAAGCGCAATTGTTCTTCCATTGCCGTATCGAGGAAGTTCGAGTACTTTGTTCCTTAATGTCGAGTATTTTCAAAGCTTGTTGAAAGTTTAGGCTGCGTTTTTCGCTTTATGTAGAAATCTGGAAAATGTTTTTTGGGAAAAAGTGGGAACGTTTCGTCAATTAGAGAGGAACGTGGGTGTCCAGTTTCTTCACCTTTGACTGGTGTCATTGCAAGCGGTTGTTCACGTCGCAGCAATGCATTATAGGCGCTCTCTTTCGTCGCGACTCCAAACGAAACTGCAACGAAAGAAAGGGCCCATAAGTGCATGTGCTATTTTGGGAAAGTTTTTCCTAACCTTAGCAGTTGCAGCGTTTGGCCTTCTCATTCATCATAAGCTATTTTAACTTCTTTGCTCCTTAGCTAGCTTAATCAAAATCTATTCGAAGCTTTTAAAAACAATTCCTTAGTTGCAGTAGTTTCATAGTTTCGTCTCTCTCTCTCGCTTATTTTGCCTATGTCAGCAAATAATTGTTTTGAAGCTGCGGAATGCAGCCTAAAGTGACGGCTGACAGATTCGTCATTTTCGTTGTTACACGCGTGGGTTTTTGGAATTCAGGTACACAAGCGCGTAGCCATTATTCATAGGAGCTTTTTTCGCATTCCTTTTCGTTTGCTTGTCCTGCTCGTTTTTAATTACTCATAAAATTGTTCGTCAAGAATAGAATAATTGACATTTCCTTTCAGCGCTTAAAGTTTTTTGCTTTGGCTTGTAAATGTTGTCCTACAGTATGCAGGCGTATTTCAGCACGAACAGGAATCTCCGTTCAGGTTTAACTTTGGCGTGCCATAAAGGGTAAAGGCATGTTCTGCCTAAAATTATTTTCCTTTGTCTCGTGCGGATCTCCTGCGATGCTCAGCTTCATCGTCAGTGTCGCTATGGTCTCATGCTTGCCTGAGGATCGAAGTTCTAGTCACTGCATAACCTCGTTGCTTCCTTGCAGTTTTGACAGAAGCATTTAAGCTGTGACCATCAATGGGTTAATTTCAAAAAATGCCTTTCGCCGAAAGCGAAATTTCCGTACGGGAAGACTGCGAGCCGGAGAGTTCCGACGGCCTCGAGGACGTCAGCCATGATGACGCAAGTGCTCGTGTTGGTTCGCAGTCCGTAAGCCTTAATTTTTGCGCATAAAAAATATTGAATTTCAAAATGCAGGAAGCGGATGACGTCATCGAAGATGGCGCCGAGACTTCGAAGGAATGTACAATTTGTGGTAAAAGTTTCCTACGTCCCAGCCATTTGAGACGTCACATGCTTTCGCACGATACTGTGCGCTCCTTCCTGTGCGCAGTGTGCAATCGTCCGTTCAAGCAGAAAGCCCACTTAAAGCGTCACGCCATCAACGCGCATGGTCATTTGCTTGACCCAAATAGGGTATTGAGAAGAAAGCCGAATGTATGCAAATGCTGCAATAAAAGTTTCAACGATGTTTGGATGTTGAAAAGGCACTGTCGCTCTCTGCATGCCGGTGCCGGTTTGGAGACGTCGCAAACCAACTTCTACTGCGACAAATGTGGCAGAACAGACTTTCTAAGTAAGCAGCATTTAACTAACCACCTGCAAGCTCATTTGGGTCTACGACCATTCGCATGTCGAATGTGCGATTTGTCGTATAAACGAAGAGATGAACTTAAGAATCACATGGCAGCCAAACATTCAATCAACTACGGACGTTGGCACTGCGTTCTGTGCGAAGAGACTTTCGTTCAGCGAGTCCAAGTTGAACGCCATTGGAAAGCCCGTCATTCTACGGAACGATCGGAGCAGACATCTTCTGAAATGCGTTACAAATGTCGGCACTGCGACGACGCATTCGCGCAGGCAAAGACTATGCAAGAGCATATACGCGCTTGTCACTTTTACAGAGAAAGGATTGACCCACAATTGGTTACGTCAACTTCGAGTTCGTCTGACTCTGAATCGTCAACTTCGTCTAACGTGCCAACATCCCGTCAGTGCACTCTCCTATTGGTGATTAACATTGCAAAGGACTCAAAACCGGTTAGGCGGCTTTTGCTTCACGATTCCCTTCCGGTCGAACTGCTGAGAAGGTACCGCGACTTGGTCGTGATGGAAGTGGACCTTGGCGACGAAGCAGCTTTGCCTGGCAGCAGTCACGTGCTTGAATTGCAGGTCGAAAGGAGTTGCTGCACCATTGGCGGCAACAACGAAGAGGAGCCAAACTTCGAAGCCTATCAATTGATCTACCGTGAATGAACGAATGCAATGAATGACTGATAGTAAAACGAGTTTTACTCGACGTATCTTCGTCGTCAATGAATGGGCAGTAAGCAACAACCGGATAAAACATAAACGAAACAAGCATGCATGTGCCCGAACCGATAAAGAATATTGATAAAAAGAGAGAGAACCAATTGCACGACTACTGTATGTCTACACCTGCTTTTCAGCACGAGCGTTTCTCCTGCAGATTGCCGTAGTAGTTGGCTAGGACGCGCCACGCCTTGGGCGCCATGAACCCGTCCGGCGGTTGTTCACCTTTTTTGGCTAGTTGACGCATTCGGGTGCCGGAAATGAAGTCAAACTCGTCCTTGCGATCTTGGTCAAAGTATTCCATCCGTTTGGTGGTTTTATTGTATGCGGCCACTCTGTAAGGTAAAATTTCCACGCTGCCCAAGCCGGGAGCGAACGACAGTACCTGAGAACAGGAAAGATGTACAAAAGAGGAAGGCAGAAGTCACACCTTGCTTCCGTGCGATGGATCGTACAGGTAGTCACCCGTGTCGGGATGTTGGATTCCGGCCGGATCGCGACCAACAATATAGTAATGGATTCCGGCTGCTATTCGTGCCCTGGCGTGCCACTGGACCTCCGTAGGTCCGGCGTACAACATTGGCGAAGGGAATATGGCCAGTAGGGTATTTTCAGGGTCAAGAACCTTATCCTCAAGCAAGGCTAAGTGTTGCTCTATTCTAACTGCCAGCGGTACGTCGTCTTCCTTGGTCCAACCACCTAATGGGTGCAGCAATAGAACAGGTTTCTTGAAACCAAGACTCAGCAATTTCTCTTTTGTATCGTTCATCAAAAGGGCGTGACCGTTGTGGATTGGATTCCTTAATTGGAAGGCGAAAACCGCGTCCGCTCCCATTTCTACCAAACGTTGGCGTATCTCCATTGGTGTTAGTCGGTACTTGTCCAAACCGTCGTTCCATTTGATGCGTTCAAGAACTTTCAAGCTGCCCCCTATGAGCCAATCGCCTGACTCGAGTATCATCTAAACAAAGAGATGCTTAACGCGAAACGAGTCAAACCTACGGTTAATTACCTTTACGGTGGGATGTCCAGTGTGACATGTGCCAAATTGGCGGGCACATCTTTCCTCCTTTCTGTGAGCATAGAATTCCGGATCATTCAGTACAGCAACAATGCGCCCATCGTAGGCAAGGGCTATTGATGACGCATTTTGCAGGCGCTCCTTTTGCTCGGTAGATACGGGCAATACAATTGGCACGGATTGATTGATGCGACATTCGTCCATCAATTGATTGAAATGCAAAGTTTGCAGGTATTGCTTTTCGGTCATCCAACCGCTCAGCGGCGATGCCCAACCTTCGGCTAGCACTTGAAGCCATTGCAGATCGATTCGGCTAATGGTCAATGTTGGCAGTGAATCGAGACAAAGGCGCAGAGAGGCCAGTTCGGCGCCGGTGACGAATAGTTCTCGAATACCGCCGCCCAAATGGAGCAAAGCTTCTTCGGGAAATATGCCCACTTCGTACAAGTACTGAAGCACCTTTTGGACGCACCTGGACAGCGAATGCTCACCGGCGTGGATAACCAATTCGGGATTGCTTGGTACTTCGTAAGCCGAGTCTATGCCTGTAAAGTCGGGGATTTTGCCCATGCGAGCCTTACGGTAGAGGCCCTTTGGGTCGCGTTGTTCGCACACTTCTAATGGTGTATCAATGTAGCATTCTATGAAGGGCAACGAGGCATCCTCGTGGATACGACGAGCCATCAGTCGATCCTAAAAGAGGCACAGAGAGCAGCCTACCAACAAATAGAAATCAATAATGACAGATAGCGCTTACGCTTTCAAATGGGCTAATAAAGGAGGCAAGAGTTATGGCACCCATGTCGGCGAAGAGTTTGGAAACTTCGGCTGCGCGTCGAATGTTTTCCTGTCGATCCTCCTCGGAGAAGCCCAGATTGCTACAAATGCCGTGTCGCATGTTATCGCCGTCCAAGCCATAGGCGGGCAGCCCCAACGAGCAAAGGATTTGCTCAAGTGCGAACGAGATGGTTGTCTTTCCGGAGCCGCTGAGTCCTGCAAGCTAATGGGTCACTGGCGAAACGCGAGAACACGTATTTGGGACCCTACCGGTAAACCATATGGTGCATCCTCGAAAATTTGGATATTTGCCCAAACTGTTGGCACGCTGTTCCCGAGTGACGCGATGCGACTGCGGCGTTACATTTGTGGCACGTGAATTCTTCAAAATTCGAATAGTACGCAAATTTCAATCGGAAAGATGGAACTGCTAAGTTATGCTAACATGCTTGGGCGAGTCGTGTGCCACACCTTGACAACACTTAAGGCAGTAGGTTACTGTGACACGTGGAAAAAGGTGATCAAACTTCTCAGCGTTTGCAAATGGCTACTTTTAAAAAATTGTGCAGCATTTTTCAACGGAGAGGGAACTCTTTAACTTACGCACTGTTGCCATATAAGGATGTAAGGAAAACGTCACTAGCTATGGAACGTACCAGGCGTAGGCGCTTTCTGATTGGCACAAAGAGGTCGAAATATTCGAATGGAAGATCCGTTGTGCCAAACGGTGGTGCCATTAACGGCGTGTGTCCCGGCAGACGGTAGAACGCTTCGACAACAACTACGAACAGTCTTGACCAAGAGAGGAAGTTGTGACTAGCGCACTGAGACAACGGCAAACGAGTGACACGATTTCGTCAAGCTCACGTGATAACGCTCTGTTTCGCTGCGGACAATTAGAGCAAGGCGGTACACCACGCTTTCTATGCAAGCGCTCAACAACAGGCACGGCGAGAGCCAAGCCGGAGCAATACAGCAGGAGAAGTGAACGGTTCACCTGGTTTCCGGATGCTCTTGAAGCATCTTATGCAAATTAGGGTTTCCGGGCCAACCTATTTGCACTTTCGAGGGCAACCAGCCGTGTTTGTACTTGGGGAAAAGTAGTATGGCGCTACGTTGCTGCCTGAGAATTGTTCTTACTGTGCTTCTGTGTTGTGCGTCCAGTTGGCGTGCAGAGCTTTTATTCTTTCGTTGGCTGCTTGCTAAGAAAAAAGTGGAATAAGCAGCGTCGTAGTGAAGAAATTGGGGAATTTTTAGCTTTTCCAGTTTTTACGTTGTTTATAGACGAATTGCCGACGGTTAAACGTTCTTGCCCTACATTCCTTAAGCCGGTGGGTGACTGAAAGAAAATCAAGCCAAGCCGGGCTTAGAATCGTGATCTAATCAATGTTTGCTTTTAAAAATTAGTTTACTTCAAAACTGCTCCTGAATAAGTCACGTTGAATAAAGTTGGCAGTTGAAGACTTGACGCAGTCAGCATTAATCCTGCAAAACGTGTCTTGTTACATACGGCTAACGCAACACCCACGCAATACGTGGGCTCCACAGCACTGTCTTCTTCTTCCAATTGATTTCATGCTCCACTTTCCTTTTTCTTTCGTGGCGAAGTTATGTACTACCATAACCGCGTCAAACGTGGAGGCGGTGAAATGTGTTGCACTGATTTAGTTTGCTATTCACCACCAGCATTGATAGATGGGTTAGGAGCAGCAAGTCTGGTAAACAACCGCCTGCTAACCGAAAAGTCTTGCAGCTCGCATTGCCATTCGTTCAAGAGTTTTGCGTTCTATTTCAAGCTCACTAGGCTACTGCAGTTTGCTTCTTGATTTCAAATTTTTGCCCACAAGCCGCAATGACGCAAGTTGTTGGCCATTTCCACAGGCTTACGGGCAAGCGTTTTCCCGTATGAACATGACAATCAACATACTGTAGTCTAGCGATGATCTTCGGTTTAGGGGGTGCGCGACTTATCGTTCGGGGAAGTTTGAAAGAGTAGCGACCATGCAGCGTTTCGAATTTTGCTACGCCTTTGTTTTTCCCGTGGCTTTGCTGATTGGTGAGAATCGGTGGTGCCTATTGTGGACGCCAAAAATTTCCATTTTTAGCCGCACTGCTGCGACCTTGCTTGCTTTCCCTCTTGTACGGGATTTTTCTTTTGTTATGGCCAGTGTTCGCAACCGGCTGCAAGCAGGGAACATCTGGTGAGTTTACACCCTTTCTCGTCGCGTTTCGGGCTTTAACCGGCTTTGCAAGTTTCCTTATTTCCTCAAAAGTTTGATTGACGCTGCTATCTGTCAATACAAGGCTTTGCGCAGCTGTCACGTCGCGGAAGTGGTGGCTTAACTTACGCTACGCTTTTGCAGGGGCTTATAATAGTTCATTTGCTTTCATTCTTATCTCGCCCTCTTGATCTAAACTGTGCAAATCGGCCGACTTGCGCTCAGGCGTATGCTGTTGGAAAAAAGTTTGCAATGGCAGCGTTTTGCCCCAGCGCGAGAGCAGATGCCTTTGTTTATGCATTGGTAAATAGCGAAAGTGATCCGAGAGCAAGCTGTTTCCGCCGTCTGCAAAATTTCTTTTTCCAACTTACTCCTTCGTAATTATTTCAGCGTCTTTACAAAAAAGCTATTGAGAAGTAAGTTTATGCTCTCTTCATTCCGTGCTGACGTGCTTGAAGCGAACATCGTCAATTTGTTTGCCCAGCAGTTGCTGGAACTGTTCATTGACAACAGCGCAACGTGCTGCACGTGCTTTTACAATGATTCATGGTCAATTTCACAATGAGCGTTGGCGTTGTCGGTTCTTACGAGATTATTTACGCGCTTTAAAGCGTCCGTGTTTACTTCATTTGATAAAATTGAATGGACTATTGAAGTAGAAAGCTGTTTAAACCTTTCACGCATTATCAGAAAACCGTCTGTGCAGCAGACTTTGAATACTAAAGAAGATAGAATGTGTTCGTATGGGATACGGTCCATTAGATCCCCATTAGGTCCCTATTGAGTGTTGCAGGTGGAACTGAAATCAAGTCTTCTCAATCCAAGTAATCGCAGACGCTGTAAAGTAACTTCGGATTTTAGGCTGATGTTCAGATTGCGTAGGCTTACTGGGACTAGCAGGAATTGGTGTTAGACATGAGCTTATGCTGCCTGCGGTTACATAAAGTAAGAGAACTTGATTTCAGTTACGCATACAGTACGCACAGGGCGTCTAATGGAAAAGAGCCATATATTTATAAACCTCCTTATTGGAAGGAAAAGGATAGTTGAGCTTTAAAAACTATGTACGCTTGTTTTGAAGAAGAATATGCGCAACCGCAATCTACGCGGGAAACTGAGGAAACGTCGCTTTGAAATAAGGATGTTCAGGTAGCAATTGGTCAGTTAACTGTAGTAACTGTAGCGGTTGCGCCACCAGTTCTCCTACAATACTAAAGTGGAGTGATTTTCATTACTCATTAAAACAGTAGCAGGCCGGATGCAGCGTATTGGAAAAGTAAGGTGGATCTTTCCTATTTCATGCCTACCACGCATACTGTAATTTTTCCTAAGCCTTCGCTTTCGCCTAAGCCTAAGCCAAGCTACTGTGATGGCTTAGGCTTAGGTGAAGGCTTAGGAAAAATTACAGTATGCCTGGTGGGCATGAAATAGGAAAGATCCGTAAGGTTAGTCCCTTAAATAAGTAGCACGCTTAGAACTTGCCAATCATTTATCATACTGTAAGTCCGTTGTTCTCGCCGAATTCGAATAATCAAAATCCTATCGTACTCAAAAATTAAGACAAACAGAAAAAGCAACAAAAGTTGATTACGTCTAACACCGGTAATGATTTGCACCTGTGGAACCGCCAAGCTCTGAAGGGTCCTTTTTCGGCGAAACTGTTTCTAGTGATATTGAAACTAAACTTAGGAGGGAACATCCGTGAAGCCGTTTTCATTTTTCTGCTACAGGAAGTAGCTTTACTTCGGTGGCGGTCAAAATCCCGAAAGTCGAAATCCCGATAGGTCAAAACCCCGAAGGGTCGAAATCCCGAATAGGTCGAAAGTGCACTGTAAAGCGTGGCCTTGCTTCAGTTGTGCATTGACGTCTAGTTTTCCTCTAGTTTTGTTAACCGTGTTGATCTCTTTGCCTTCTTATGGTTAGTAAAAAGATTGCACTGCTGGAAAAAACCAGCTGTGTTCATAGGTGTGCCGCAAAAGTTGAAGGGGTCATTTCGATTAATCCAAAACTAGAAGATGCCAATGCACAACCTAAACAAGGCCACGCTTTGCATTTTCGGCCTATTCGGGATTTCGACCTATCGGGATTTTGACCCATGCGGGATTTTGACCTTTCGGGATTTTGACCTATCGGGATTCCGACTTTCGGGATTTTGACCCTAACCCGCTTTACTTGTTCTGAAAACGTTGAGAAGAACACGGGATTGCAGCCTTATTTGGCGCGCATGCGCAATTGCAATGAAGGATTTGAATTCCTTTGGCAAAAGTCAGAGTTGTATGCGTGTGTGGGTGATCATCTTTCATGTTTTAGGTACAACTTTCCGGTTTGTGGTCATCTGCCTGCTCTACTCCTCGTTAGCCGTTCTTTCCCAAATATGCTATCACGTAGCATTAGCTGTATCTTCTTTGGAAGAGCAGCTTGTCACTTGCCACGGATGGGAACCTATTTTGAGCCTCCTGGGTCTTCAAAAGTAAGTTGCGTGTCTGCAGGGACTGCTTATGCTAATTATTGCTTTTACAGGTCCCAAGGAGGCGGCGCGGTAGAATACGTTCGCTTTTTCCTACCTGACGTTTTTGTCTTCATCGTGTCTCTATGTTGCGTTATTCTGGCCAGGATGTCCGCTCGTACATCATCGAACGGGGACTCGCCAGAATTGCCCATCCATTCTTTGAACAACAAGTCTCGCAGTCCAGGGGCTTCGCCAGCAAGAGAGTTCATACAACGTAACACGTCCTTGATTGTTCCTGACAATTTGGACTTCCGTACCTGTCTGCCCCAACTCGTTCTTGGGCTTTTATTCTGCGCCGTTGCGGTCATTTTTCCATGCTTGTGGACCGTACCATACTTTTTGCTCTTTCTTTTACTGATGACACTTTGGTCGGTCTACAAGGTACCATCACCTGCAGTGGCGCGTACTTTGGTCGTCCTTTTGCTTCTCTATTCGTCCATCAACTTGGTAGCGTTGTACTTGTACCAACTGTGGCCATTGCAGACTCAAATACCACCGGAAAGTTTTACTGCAAGGTAGAGCTGGCATTGTGGGTTTGCTAATGCTGCCATGATGTTTTGTTTAGACTTGTTGGCTTCAAAGCCTACATAAATGCAACTTGCACCGATGTGCCCGGGTTGCATTTTGCTGAACAGCTTTCATGGTCCGCCTACGCATATCCGGTTTTCATATTCGCTTTCTACATGTCGCTGGCGTTCCAGTCGTTCTTGGAGTCGGTAAGGTGTTTTTTTCCCTTTCACGGCTGCCGAACCTTTCCGTCTTTGTCCCCCACATAGTCCTTGCATTGTTTGGTCGATGCACCCTACGACCGTTGCCGTTTGCACGCACACACTTCTTGTAGCCACTGTGCGAACACGTGCTGACTTTTACAGTTTAGGCTTTTCGTAAAATGCATGGACTATCTGGACTGACGAAGTGCTAAGGGAAGGGCAGGCGTTCAATTTCAAAAATAGGAAATTGATTAGCGTCGCATTCGACTTGTTTGCTGGGCATTTATAATGGCCAGAGGACGAATGCGTTAATGGGTTGAAATTAGTAGTTTGTTAGGATGCCACAGGGATAGCATACAAAATAGAATATAAAAGTCAGTCGTTGCTCATAGGTGCCGGTGAAAAGGAGTAGCCTTGCTTCAAGTCGATCCGCTTCAACGGAATCCTTGATCAGTGAATCACCGTCGGCAAAGGAAGACGTAAGAGCTATTGTTCATTTGCTGGTCAGGTTTTCTTCCTTCCTGGCCTCTCTTAGTTGAACTTAATGGTTCTTGCAGCAGCTTCTCTCTCCGCTTGCATTGCGTGCATGCCCTGTTTGCTTATCCGAAAACGTCGATGGCTAAAGAGGGGGTTTCCTCGTAACCGACTGATGAATTTTCATGGGCTTCCTTCTTCTATGAAGCGCCTTAATTTCCGTTGATAGTACTCGGCAAGCCTGTAGTTGCCCCGCAGACGCTATGCGAATAATGAATGGACAATTAATTTATAAAAGAATGGCAATATTACTAAACGTGCGTAATGAAAAGCACGAGGCTTTCTGTTGACGGCGGAGCGACTGTACTACGGAAGCTGCGTACTTTTCGTCGTGCCTTCTTCCGGGCTTACTGAATATTACGAACGGAAATGAAGCGGTGTCATGGAATGGAAGAAGTCAGTGAAATAATTAACTGTTACGTATATTGTTGGCCACTGAGCGCCGGCCATTGTTATAGGCTGGTCCTTTTATCCAAAGGACGAAGAAACATCCCGTTGAGAATACGGCCGAGTCAGCTGAAGTCCCCAAAGGCGACACGTCTCCGTCCTGGTGCAAATGGTGCACCGTATTGAACAGCTGCTATGAAAAGATATTCCCATTTTTATTGCGCAACTTCTACACCGTCTCTTTGGTGATCATGATGACCTGGGCAGTTTTGTACCACAGTTGGTTGTCCTTCGTTTGGTTGGTGATCGCTTGCGTTGTTTGGATGTGCAAGGACAGTCGCCAGGCGTTCTACCGCTTCTCTCCTCTTATATTGTTCTACGCTGAGGTTTGCTGTTTTTTTGGAAAACTCTCTATTTTGCACTTACTCTTCTTTTAGGCTCTGCTAGCTTTGCAGTTCATATATGGTCTGGAGCTGACGGAGACGGAATTGCCGGACGAAATGCCCGGCGTTCCTTTGAAACAAATTGGCTTAGCAAAGCCAAGCCAAGCTGCCGTTATACCTCTGCTTGTCAAGGTAGGAAGCATTAGTAAGCTTTGGAGATTTCTTTGAAACTTTCCTGGGAAAATATTAATAATAAGCGAAACTCGGCTGCTTCCGCATTCCAGCTGTCGTTATGGTTTGTTTAGCAACTTCCCTAAGTCTCACATGCATTCAAACTATTCTACTTTTACTCTATTTATTAATATTAGGTATGTCTGCTCCGAATTTCTGCAGTTCGAGAAGGCGTTGAGGGAGGCGGCCTTAGGTTACTCAGTGCGGTCGTCTTTGCGGCGTTTGTATTGAAGTTTAATTACTTTAGCATATTAATTCCTGTAAAGACCCGATTTGTTGAACGAGCTATCTCTTGGAGGGGTTTCAGATTTGACCTTTATCGGACATCCGCAGGAAAATTGCTTCCCCCTGATTTAAACAAATACCAAGAAGGAATAGTCTTTCAATAAGGTACAGCGACTGCCGCTGTTCGTTTGAAGATATTTTTTCTCCCCAATTAGTTTTTTACCTTCGTAGCCCTTGTTTAAATGATGGCCAAGTCCTTATAGACGTGGTACCTGCGCTTCACATTTTTAAAAGTTTGAATTTTACAGTAAGATTAGTTGTTAGGTACGAACGAAATGCTTAAACGAATTCCATAAAGCAATATTCTTCCAATAAGATATGTTCCTGGGCGGTCGCCGGCCGCTCTTTGAAGATATTTTTTGGTTTCAACTAGTTTTCATAGATTAGTTCGAAGTGACTCGTTTCGTTTATTCATCATTCTTTAAACGATGTGCAGGCGCCTGTCGGGATAGGATGACCTTTTGGATACGATAATTCTGCTGCATACACTTTGAAAGTTTGTATTCTACAGTACGAGTAGTTGTCAGGTACGAACGAAAAGCTTGATCGAATTAAATGAAAGAATAGTCTTCTCAGGCGACTTCCGCGCTTCCTCTGAAGATATTTTTCGACTGCAATTAGTTTGCTTTATTAGTCATTCTTCAAACGATGTTGAGGTACTTTTGACCGTTTAGGTACGGTAGTTCTCCTTCAAATTTTTAAACGTTTATGTTCTACAGTATGAATAGTTGTTAGGTACGAATTGAAGGATGTTGGTTTTCTAAAGCCG
>KN538427.1:193710-229230 GCA_000797535.1 Trichuris suis
GGCTGCTTTGTTTGCTTATTTTGAAGTAAAAGGTACTGGCAGACGCGTTTCGTCGTTGTCGGCCACTAATCAAAACAGGCAGCTAATTCTTCGAGCTGTGTAAATATTTAGACATGTAACTGCAAATTGGCTTCTATCACCGGCCAGCTAAAGACGTTTATCTCTCTTTCGTATATTGTACGAATGACTTGCTGTCTATTGCGATGCGATTTACGGAAGGTCTGACGTTTTATCCCGCTGCTTCAGTCGGTTTCGAAAAGAGAACAGCGCACCTTAGCAAGAATTCAAGCTGTCTTCCTTCTGCCACTTAGCACCGTTCGATATAAGCAACCAAAAATGGCCACTCGTTTTGTGGTACTTTTCTTCCTTTATTGATTATCTCTTGTTATCGTTTTTTGCTGAGATGCTTGAACTGTTGAGTGTGAAAATCTTCTGACAGCTCAAGCCTTCAAACTACCATTGATTCAAGTATTTGCCTAGCAATAATTTTCAACGTCTGAGTGCACTGTCAGCTGAGTCTTGCTGGCTTTGAATTTTCCTTACGATGAAGCTGGAAAGTCTGAAAAGGCCATTGTTGTCGCTCCGTTGGATTGGCTTTAAGAAGAACAGTTTTGTGTACAGTGTCAATGTCGTAAACGTGTTTGCTTAAATGGCTGAAGCGAATTTGCAGAGCAGTGTCTTGCAAGTGAACAGCTGAATTCATAACTTACTGAGTTTAGCAGTTTTTATGGAATAGGCGTTCAACGCTTCCTTAGCTTCCTTAGACGATTTTGGGGACATTAGGACGGGGGAATTCATTTTAGCTAAATGTGCTTTTGCTTTTGTGTTTTGATCGACGGTACTTTAAGCTGAGCTGTCAATTGGCTCTTCATTGCGAATACATAAACCTTCAGCTTCTTGTTGGAACTTTTGTTTTTCGTCTTTATTGCCCTTATCTTATTTTACTGGAACATTCCACGCCTATGTAAAATGTTTTTCAGATGCTCTTTACACTATCCTTTTGGGGCACACTTCGACTGCTTCTTCACGATAAGAAGCGGAGTGGAGAGGAATTGGGAGATGTATCTTCGGCTGGATATGGAACCTTTGCTCAACCGGAGGGTTCCAAGGAGAACCACAATATATTGGAGCAGCTCTTGTCAAAATACTGGATATACGTTGTCGGCTTGGTCTTGATGGTCATATCCATACGGCAACCAGTGTTCGCTTACAACATTATCTACATGGCCTTCTTCCTATCACTGATTTCAGTGATGCTGGTTAGTCGCTGTCACCTTGTGGCATTCCAAAGTTTCTACGTCACATTTTCGACATTTAGATAAACTTCAGCGCTTGGAAGAATATGCTATTCCTCTACTGGCTCATCCTTTCCGCTTATAGTATATGCGTGCTGTTGTTTGTCTACACTTTTCAATTTCACGGTGTGCCCGAGCTGTGGAAGACTTGGACATCTTGGTCGAACGAAACGTAGGCTTTTTAAAAACGGCCCTTCGTTTTCCAAACATTTGTGCTTTTGTAGGCTTATTGATGTCGGTTTGGTGACCTACGATAGCGGAAGCTTGTTTCTCCAGCTGCTGACGCCCATATCATTTCTTATTGTTGTCATTCTGCAGCTGAAGTTTTTCCATGCCGGCTTTATGCGGATCACTAATCCGTTGCATCGATCTGTCGTCAGTCAGACTTCGCCGACGCAGCAGAGTAAAGCGAATGGTTTATTTCGCGCAAATTTTTTTTTGGAATCGGAATGTTTTACTTTTTAAGGAATGGAAGAGGAGACAAAGCAGTGTCGTTTCAAAGCTTTAATGACTGCTTTGAAATCTTATCGCGATGTGCTTTGGCGTTTTCTGGAAATCCATATAACAAAGGTGGTGGCATTTTTTGTCTTCTTTGTTGCCATCTCCGAGGTAAGCTTGTGTGTTGCCTCTTTTCAGCGTTTCGTACTTCAATGCGCTTTTTGTTGAAAGGTGTCCGCCGTCAATACTCTTTTCCCTCTATTCGCCATTTTAATACTGACCTTCCGACATGCCCGCTCTTTGCTGTGCTTTCTGGTTTGCATCTGGGCTGCCGCCATTGCTTTGGCCAAGATGCTGTTCCAATTGCACTTCGCCAAAGTTGCAGCGATCCCAATTTCCGAGTGGAACTGTTCGGTAGGATTGCGGTGCCTTGATTCGCGTAAATCATTGCGTCAACTGGTCTTCATTTGCCATAGATGGAATTTGGAGAAAATTACACCAATTCCATGGACGCAGCGTTGTGGGCTGGCTTTTCAAAAACCAATTCCATATCTTCCTACCTTGAGGTGAGCCTTTGGCGTGGTTATAAGGCTTTTGCAATTTCTTCTCTATCTTTCAGAATTACATTTGGTTATTTATTCTGATGGCATTCCAAGTTATTGTTTTCCAACGTCAAATATACAAGCGTACAGTGAAGGGCGTTGCGGCACCTCCCGAAGGTGTCCTCTTCGAGGAGATCACTCGCAAGGAGGCTGACAGAAGTATAAAAGACTGTTTGATGTATCTAATCAATCACGGCTTTTACAAGTTTGGCGTAGAGGTAGTGGTGTAGACCACTTTGGTCTGTATATGTTGTAGCAACTTCTTAACTTTCGTTCAGATCGTCTTCATCATCATGACCATTGATATTGCAATACGAATGGACCTGTTCGCCTTTGTCTATTGCATTTTGCTATTGATTCTGGCCTCCCTTCGGCGTCAGACGTTGGCAAACGTTTGGTACGTGTTCATATTGTTGCTAGCGATTTGCATAGTTGGTCAGTACGTCATTTGCGTTGGTTTGCCGCCCAATCTATGCCTCAAGTATCCGTGGAATTGGAATGCAAATTTGATTCAGTGGCTATTTCTTCCCGACTATGTCCACGCTCCGAATGTGCGCTTCTTACTGGCTGATTTTTGCTTGTTCCTGGCCGCCTCATGCCAGCTGTACGTTTTCCGCATCGAACGTGTTCATCACGGTCGGGAGTATGTTGGCGGCGATAATACGCCAATTTTGAATAAGGGCGACAGTTTGGCATCTCGCGAGGAAGGATGGAACGAAAATGAAATTCCCGACTTCATCACTCACTGCAGTAGCGGATTGGATATGGCGAAAGCGATTGTTTTTAAATATTTCCATTGGTTAACCATGTTGGCAGTATTTGCCGCCGGTGTTGGCGGTATATCCGCTTTCGCTTTTGGCTATCTAGTCGCAGCATTCGGCTTTCTGTGGAAGGGAAATGATATGTACTTGAAACCGGCCAAGAAGTTTATCGCCAGGTGACCCTCATCTTTTAAATTTATTACTTCAGCGTGATTCCCTCTTTTTCAAAATAGATGGCGTATCCTACTGTACTACAACATTATCGCCATACTGCTTAAGGTGGCTTTGCAGGTGAGGGTCGACTGGTGAACTTCGTGCAAGCTTAAGATGATTTCATTTCCTTTAGGTTGTCGGCTGCGTATTCTTAAGCGATGCTTGCAACGCGTCTCCAAGTTTAGTTCAATTGTTCAGCATTGCGTGTATTCACTCGGACATCTCTCAACGAAAAGACGCAGGTTTGACACGTTGGCTTATGTCCTTTTGAATGATCTGTTCGTACCTTAAGATCCTATGATTACGGTAAACTGCAAAGTCGCTTCGAATCAGGCGCAAATTTTGTACGACAGCATATGTTTCGCTTTTTTGATCTTCCAACTGCGCATATTCAACAGTTGGTACTTTAAGCACGTTATAGTGGAAATCAAAGCGGAGCAGATATTTAGCGCCAGGTAACTTTGCATCTCTCTTCTATTGCTTTCCTAAGAAGCTCCACGCAGGGGTGCTGTTCTGATAGACCAATTGATCAAACAAAAGATGATGCATCAACAAAAGCACGAGGACGAGATTGTGGAAAAGGTGAAGGACAAAACGAAGCGGATACGCGAAAAGTATTTGAAGCATATGAAAGAAGGGGAATACTTTGAACCGCATAATTATGCCGAAGGTATGCCAGCGGAAACGCTATAAGTATCCTTGCGATTTCGCGCCTTCATATCATTAAGGAACGCGGAACATTATCGTTATTTGAAACTACTTTTATAACGGGCGCGCATGCCGTCGTACTTGAAAACCCGTTTACTGTAGTAAAAGAATAAGAGCTAACGAAGCTTTCGGATCAGTTACTATCCGTCGCCAGCACCTCCACCGGTATACGCTGGCGATAGATCATAACTGATCAGGGAGCTTCATGATCCGTATTATTTTACAATTATGAGCTCGATTATTATTATTATTATTACGAATTTTTTTATGGTGATGTCCTGTTCGAAACTTTTTCTCTCGGGTGATTCTAGGCGCTTGCGGTTCGTACGTGATGATGCTCACGTAAGGTCCGTAAACTTCATGATTTCAAAATAAGCTTTTGTGCGTTTAGACGAGAATATGAATATGTCACCACGTGAAATGTCCTTATTCTTATTATTGTTATTTCATTTCAGCAAAACGAGCGGGAGATTATTACATGTTCGACTACGACTCGGAGCCTGAAGGCGAAGATTCAAAGTTATTGGAAGAGGAGGAGGTGCACAAGGAGGATAAGGAGTTGGACCCATCTCAGGTTTCCCTCCCCGTTTTGGTCACTGAGATGATGCAAAGTTTTGTTGTATACTGTTAGATTATCCACATGGCTTTGACTACTGACATGGAGCTTGAAACGATTGCTCAGACTGCCGAGCAGGCAAAGGTTGAAGACGAGCGACCGCTCGACGAGATAATGCATGAACAGGCGGAAAAGGAGAAAATGGAAAAACGAAGAGGGAAGAAATTTTCCAAAGTCCTTTCCTGGCTGAAATTCATCCAAGCTCTTGTCGTCTCTTGCTTGAATAAGGCGTCCAATTTCTTCAATCGATGGTCCAGCGAACATCGCTACGTTGCGTGTGTACTGGCTGACGAGAAACGAAAGTTGAAAGCCTCTTTGGGCAAGGAACTCTATACTCATTTGGACGCCGACCAACTACAGGATGTGGTTAATCGATCCGAAATTGGTCAGCGTATTTATCGTGTTCCGTCGGAGTGCTCTTTGGCAAAGTATAAAGTTGAATAGTCTTCTTTCGAGCATAAGTTACGAGTATTATATGCGGTTTAAGGATGCAAGATGACGTGGAGACTTCGTGGATTGGACACAGCGCGGTCAGACGCTCCGTCACGGCGTTGTACTATCTGCTGGTTGCCAACACGGATATCATATGCTACTTGATGATCATCTTTAATCAAATGTTCAACGCGTCAGTCATCTCTTTGCCTTTGCCATTTTTCGCTTTTCTTTGGGGTACACTTTGTACGCCGCGTCCACCCAAAGTCTTTTGGGTTACCTTGATAACCTATCTCGAGGTAGGCAGATTTCTTCAATGCCATTTTTCTGATTGGTCACCACCTTTTCAGTCAATGATTGTCATAAAGTTTGTTCTGCAATTTGGGTTATTCCCGTGGAATCAGTTGGTCGGTTCAAGCGATCCTTTCTATCCGCCCAGAATTCTTGGAGTCGAAAAGAAGGCTAACTTTGCTACATTCGATATAGCTCTATTGATGGTACTTTTCTTTCACCGTCATCATTTGAAGGTTCGCATCCGTAGCTTTTCTGTTGGCTGGCTAATCAGCCTTTCTTTGCTCGTTGTAGACACTCGGCCTATGGAGGGAGTCAGAGAATGGTTCCGTCTCCTTTGACGACATTGATCGTTTGGACAAAGAACCGCTGATTGTTGATGACGTATGTCCGTCGTTGTTTCGTTGATTTTGTCAATCCTTTTTTCTTTTACCAGCAGCCAAGTGTAAATGGTAGCTACGAACTCAAAACTTTGTCCAAAGACAAACGCGACGGACAAAGCGATTCCTCAGGCGGTATACTGTCACTTATTCAAATTGACTACCTGATTATCATTTATTTTTTGTCTCAGATGTCAGAACGCGAAGCATGACTTTTTGTGAAGGGTAAATGTCCTTTTGACGCGTTTGGAATTTTGTTTACAATTATGGCCTTTTCAGCATTTTGGTGTACATATCGCCAATAGTAACCTTCTTTCGACGCGTATTGAACCCGCCGTTTCGCTACATCCTCGACTTGTACGCGTGGATGTTTCTGTGCGACTTTATTTGCTTCTTGATTAGCGCCTTCAGCTATTCGAGCTTTGGGGTAATGAATTGCCTTATTTACAATTTGAATTAATCCTTCCGTTGTAGGTTGACACAGGCAGAGGTGACGTCATGGCTGATATACAGTCCAACAAGGTGCCCCTACCTTACGTGGTCATCTTGATGGTGCTCATGCTGCTTATGGTGATCGATCGAGCTATCTACCTGCGCAAGAGCGTCGTTTCAAAATTATGCTTCCAATACTTTTTGGTGTTGGGAACTCACGTATGGATATTCTTCATTTTGCCAGCCATTACGGGAAGGCAAGTCGATTGTCCATAGGTGGCCATGCCGGTTTGACGCCGCCACTTTTAGGGCTTCGACAAAGAATGTTGCCGCCATGCTTTGGTATCTAATCAAGAGCGTTTATTTGCTAATTTCGGCAGTTCAAATCCGCAATGGATATCCGTCGAGGTCGTTGAGCAACTTTTTGACAAAGCACTATAGCTTCGTGAGCTTCTGCATATTCACCGGGTATTTTTGAATTTCAAAAATTTGAATATTTTAACCTCGTGGGAAGTTTAGCTATCGATCAGTGCCCTTCTTGTACGAACTTAGAACGCTGATCGATTGGATTTGGATTGAAACGTCGATGCCTCTATTTGACTACATAAATATGGAAAATATTTTCGCGCGAGTGTATAGCACGAAATGCAATCGTCAGTACGAGAAGGTTGGTTAGCTTGACCTTTTTTGGTAAACTCAATAAGCTACATTACAGGAGTATCCCGTGCCCAGAGGAAAGCCAAAGACGTTCACTGTTAAGTACGGTATGGGCATACCAATTCTGCTGCTGCTTATAACTCTACTTTGGCTACCTTTGCTGCTCTTCTCCACTGTCAACTCTATTGGCATTCGGCAGTTGCCTGAGCATTCCAACTTTAAAATATCCATTGCCGGCTTTCCAGTAATTGACATGCGATTGCATTTTACTTAAAGCGGCCCTTAGTTCGTTGCTTTTAGACTTTGTACAGTGTCGAAGCTCGGGGAGCTTTCATTAAGCCGTTGAACCCGGCCGAGTTTGAACAATTCTACGCAAACTACAGTTCAAAAGTTTGAATTCATACTGTAGCTTATGTGAAAATTAAGTACGTTGAGCAATGTTTCAGCAAGCAGTATCCTTTCTGCGAGAGTACAGCCCATCGGACACGGTGCGTTCTATGTATAGACGGGAAAGCGACACTGTGTGGGCCATATCGGCTCCAGGGAAGGAGGCGTTGTACAACCAAGCTATCAGCAGTGTGGACTTGAGCCTAGTTTTGGAATTTGACTTCCAACGGTACGTAGTAATAGCCTTATATGCACGCCTTTGCTAGTCGCACCTTTTCAGTCCTTCGCAAGGTAACGCCGAAAATACCGGATTCCACTCCTTCCGGCGTGAGGTACCACTGCCAGCCAAGTCGGAGGCAAGGGAGGCCTTGATTGGGGTGCTAAATGGCCAGAAGGACGTGGTTCCGGTGAGGAAAGCGTTTCCTTGGCTTGTGGTCTTGCCAGCCCTTGGTCCTGTGCACCCGGCTTACAGCATTTTGGATGCAATATCCGGCGACAATCGGACCAATTCTTATGCCGACTTGTTCCTCCATCTTCACGTGACTAAAGGCGGCAACGACAGCGAGGCGACTCAATGGTGGGAAGTGTCCATGTCCAAACCGGTGCCTTCCGGCGCCACCAATGAAGGAAATGGGAAGTCTACTGCCGGTGTATCTTACGGCCTCGAAATAATCGCCTTTGTTGATCGTGTTTTCCCGTCGGCCCTGAGTTACTTCACCAGTCGAGGGTGGGGGCATTTTGTTTTAAAAAAATTACTTCGCTAAGCTACCGTTAATCTATTTGCAGGATCATAGGCGTCTACTTGGTCGTGGTCTTGGCGGCTGCTCGTTTGATCCGAACTCTGGTTGTCGCGTCCCCGTTGGAATTGATCATCAATGAAATTCCAAATGTCGACAGAGTGCTTCGTCTTTGCTTGGACATCTTTCTTGTTCGCGAAGCTAAAGACTTTTTGCTGGAAATAGATCTGTACGCGAAGTTGATATTTTTGCTTCGTTCGCCCGAAACGCTGATACGCTTCACGCGGCCAAAGGTGGAATAGTCTACTGTGCGATGTTCAGGTTCCAATTGGCGCGCGGAAGCGCAAAGGCATTTTGTATCTTTTCTTCATTACGACTTCGTTGTTGCACCCTTACCCTCTGTGTTAAAGCTTTCATACTTGTACCGCTCATGCAGAGGCAGGAAAGCTGTTGTCATTTTTAGCTTCGCGATTCGAACTAGTTCGATGCGACGCGTTGCCATACGGGCTTTTTGCTTTTACGCTGCTTTATACGAATAAAACTATTTTGACATTTGTATGCTCTGTCAGGGAACGATAAGTGCGGTCTTTTTACTTTTAAGCGACTTACAAATGTGATTACGCGATTTGGTAATATTTGAATCGTACTGTATTGAAGTAACCTAACCACAGAAAATTTTAGGCGTTACTGTATTTTATTTTTATACATCGTCCGTTTTTGTCAATCGCCTAAGGTCGTCAACTTTTAAAAGTTCAGGTGAGAAACGAGTTTGTCCGATTGGCGTTTCGTTATTGAGCGATGATAAAGAGCGTTGAGAAAACGTTTCTGAAATGTCGGTCGTTTGTTTTTCGAAAGCTCCATTCGCAACAGCGTGTAAGCAATGGCGGTTAATAAATTGAAACCATGAAGGTTGGAGCGCCCAAGTGGCCTCCGTGGATCATGTGACGCGAGGCGTGCGCTTCAAGTTTCGCAGCTGTCAGAGCAGCAAGTTCGAATGGTTGTCGTTCGCAGTGCCAACTGCTGACGGAATGTGACAGCTGTTGGCCGTTCATCAAAGTGGATGTTGAGGCGAGTGGAACGAGTGCAGACTTGTTTCTCCGCCAGTTGCGACCAACTTATTCCTCCAAGTCAGCGGAGGGCTCTTGCTCGAGCTCATCTTAGCTATCGTTCGGATGATTCCATTTTTGCTGACATCCATTTTACCAAAAAGCACCCAGTAGCCCCCATTCCGTTGCCGAAATGAGTCTTGAGTGTTCAATTTGCTGCTATACATTTCCAAAGCTGAAAACGTTGACTTGTCAGCACGCCTTCTGTCCGGCCTGCTTGGAACAAATTGAATTCAATCGAAAAATCAAGTGCCCTTTGTGCCGGCAAGAAACAACGCTAAATGCCTTTGGGGTCAAAGATTTGGTCAGCCGTTTTGGCGGCAGCTTGGAATGCACCGACTGCAATCTCGTTGTTGATATGACCAGCGGTCTTTGGTGCCAAACTTGTTCAAGCATCCTTTGCGAATCGTGCTCCGGTAGGCTGATTTCATTTTTGCTTCTAAATTACTTTTTGGTGTTGCTGCAAAATATTTGCATTTCCTATTTTGCATAATTCCCAATGATGACGCTTGAAATAGGAAACCGCTGTTTGCCGGTCAGCTAGTTGTCGTCTTTATTTAAAATGACGTAACAGGTTTGTGCATACTCTCTGCAGCCGCATTTCGATTGAAGGCTATTCGATTTTTTTCGTTTTCTAATCCTGGTTCGCGCCCAGTGGAAGCGAGCATCATTTTGCACGCTATCACATGCAGTCGAACTATATGCGAAAAGTGACTCACTTTGGGTGAGTCAGACAGGTAGTTGGCGTTTTAAGCATTCGCTTTGATAAGAAATTCTGTCAGTAGCGTCTCAGCAGTATTCCTCCGAAGTATCCCACCAAAGTTCTGTTATAAGTTTAAAGTATTAATAGCAATTCTTAATTTGAGTCATTCCAAAGATTTCTATTGTATTATCTGCCTCTTTTTGGCTTGGAAGCGTCCTGTGCATTTCGTGCATACTGTTGCGAGCTTTTAGAAAAGCTGGTGAGTGGTTCAGCTCGTATTCCAAAGTATATCCCAACCAATTCCGAGAAAGCCCTTGCTAAGGCTGTCTCTGAAGTCTATTTAAATTTTTGTAGCTTCCGCTGAGTTAACTTAGCGTCCAGAAGCTTTCCTTTTGATGCCATTTGCCGACTGCCATAATTCTCGCTCGTAACTTTGAATTGTTGAGCAGTTTCCCTAATAAAACCTTACAAACTTCCTAATGATGCAGCGCGCGAAGCTGTTTCTCATTTTCAAAGCTCCTGCAAACTTCAGAAGCAATGAAATTCATCCTACTGCAATATTTGCTCTTTTGGCATGCAAAAGGAAGGAGACTAGGGTATCAAATACAGTAGGCTAACTGGTGTGCAGGTACGAACCGTTTCGCTCGCTGTGTCATTCCACTGATATCTCGATTCCAATTGTTGATTGTAGGTTCACTTCACAGAAATCACAGCATTGAAAAGGTCGACCGTCTTGGGCCGGTCAAATTTTCGATATATAATCTTGACAAGTTCTCTCGAATCCACACAAAGTTGGCGTTGATCCAAAAGCGCCTTATTCGCGAGTACGTTCAACAACTCGGCGATGCCCTGGAAAGGGAATTGGACAACGACCTGACGTCACGACTGACTCGCCTGAAGGCGGAGAAGGAACACTTGAAGCGAGCTTTTGAGTTGAACTCTGAGAATGTGCTTTCCAGCGACGCTGCGGCTCATTCGGTGTCGGAAAACGAGGAGAACTGCGTCGATTCCGACTGGGTACATCAGGAGGGAAGCGCTACCGTTTCGTCGGATCTTCAAGCCGGCTCGCTAACGAAGGATCACTTTGCTTCCGTTTTAAGCGAAGTTTACAAAATGTCCGCTACGTCACTTCGAAGCCGAGCCGAATTGGGCCGTCTATCCCAAACTGGGCTCATCTTCAATCCGCCAACCGTTGACAAAGCTGCTGGTATGTTTGTCGAGTATGGCAAGTTTGCATCCTTTTCGGTCAGCATGAATTCGCTGAAAAAAGAGCCAATGCTTCGCGTGCCTTCGACGTACATTGGCGCCGGTCTTTTGGACGAGCCGTGCGACCTATGCGTCAATCCCTACAGGGGAACCGTTCACGTTACAAGTACGCACAAAGGCTTGTACACGTTTATGCTTAACGCGGAAAGCGACGACATGTACTTGCATCAACCGCTTCAGCAGGCGAACGACCAATGTGCTAGCATTGCCTACGATCCGTTAAATCGATTCGTTCTGACTACGGTGCTTAGAAATTTTACCGACTGGATTGTCCAAGTATACGACGGTCGTCATATGAGGTTGCAAACGGAAATACCATGTCCCAAAGAGCCAAATATAGCCAATGGTTGGTACAGATGGGTGACTGCATTGCCCAAGAGTAGAGTGCTCGTCTCGTCGGGCGACAGCCAACATGCCGCTTTGTGGTTGTTGCATATTCACAGTAGGCGTTGGACTCTGCTCAATTCGCAACGTGGAGCCACATACCGCAAGGCTGCCTTTCATCAACCTATCAAACGGCGTAAAGAAGGTCTTCTTTACGTGCCTGATTTGCATAATCGCTTGGTCGTCACTTTTGTGATTAATCTGGAAAATTGGTCTCTAATCAAGTCGGCCGAAATAAGAACGACCGAACTGACTCGAGAATTGGCAATGTGCGTTGAAGTGCACGAAGGGAGATTGGTTGTGGGCAACTGGCGAACCGGCAATGTTATTGTAGCCGATTTGGTTAAATGCTCTTCGGAAATGATGACCTCGTTGGGTCCGCGTCAACTTTCAAATCTTTGCTTCATTGGACGCGACCAATTGTTGATACTGTGCAAGCAAAAGGAGGTGATTGAAGTATACGACCTTCGCAGCAGCGATTCCTTAATGCCGTGCATTTCTTGCGCATGAATTCTTGTCATATCCTTTTTCAATCGCTAATCTTCCCCGCATGCCTTAGATTGTCACTGTGTTTTATGAATTGCGTTTAAAATTAAAATGTCTACAAGAGCTGCGCGGTTGCAAACAACGATTTGGGTCATTGCTTAACGACTGTTAGTTATTCCCTCCATAAGCACAATGCCAGCTTTGCATTAATCATGAAATATGAAGAATTTGAAAAAGCAAACGCTGATGTACCCTGACGATCTTTGTGTATTACTGTATCCTCCCTACTGTCTCTGAAGGCAATTTGCAGGTGGCATTCTGGTTAAAGTTTGTAATCAGTACAACAAGACATGGCCTTTATTACACGTATGCTGACGCAAAATTCGGTTAGAACTTATAAAAAAAAAAGGAACTTGCGAAGAAGTTCAGCGCTGCATTTTAGCAAGTCCGTAGGAAGGATCGCTCGGGTGGAGCAATGTTGTTCAGCATTGTGCGTAACAAAAAATGGCGCGCAAAGAGCAAAGGCATTTTAGCTAAAAGGAAGCAGGCAAAGTTGATAGAACAAATAACGCACGTAAGGTACGGTAATTGAACTTGCAGATCATTTTGCTAGTCCTCTGTATTGTGCGCACTTTTCTTCTGTATGAGGTGGTGTTTTTCTTGCTATTCTCATTGATTGTCGTCCTTGGTCTCCCCTTGGCACAAAAATGTTGTATCCGAATACACCAGAACGAAAACGTGGGCTATCTGCATGTATATATTTGATGGTTAAGCGCCATACTTGCGTAACGCAGCGCTCGCAACGTGATGTATGCTTTGCAAAGCCAACGACAGGTGCCGAAGGGCATATTTTAATGTTGAATGCTGGCGCGCTATTTTTTCCGACGTCTGTTGGTTTTTCACTGGAAGAATGCCCAATAGGAAGTGTGACAAAAATAGCTGCGACATTGACGGAAGGTGTGACAACTTGGCTGAAGAAGTCTTGCATTTGACGATTAATAACGTATGAGCCGTCTGAAGGCTTGACATGGGCACATAACGCATTCAACGTTTCGTTTTTTCCAGTATTCAGCTTCAGGGAGCTGAAGGTAAGTTGCCATAGCCATCGTTTCGCCGCATGATAAGTTTCTCGTCACTTTGTATAATTGAAGAAATGGGTTAAATCAGCCGAGCAGATTACAGTATGCATATTGCATCTCCGCCGAGCTGGTAAGTCTCTTTTCATTTGCAACTTAACGTACATGTAGTCCCTCACGCGCCGGTATAAAACGTCCCGTTAATAGCTTCCATTCCTTATTATGTCCTTATGCGAGCAGACGTAACAAGTATTGATTACTACGATTTGTAACTAAGACGCTAATTGTAACTAAGCAGTAGTTTATTAATTCATATTCAAATTTCCAGTATAAGCAAATGGAAAAACTTCAACTTCTTCCTCATACCTTTTTCTTTGATTTTTCTTATTGTTTTGCGTTGCTGGTTGTCACGTGACTCTATGTTCTCTCCTCAGAGCGATAAGAAAGCCTTTTACATGTTCCTTGTCGTTTCGAGAATTCAGATAGGCAAGTAAGGTGATGGCTTTTCTCAGTCTCAGTTTGAGTTGTCTACAGTGTGAGCCACGCGTGTAGGTGGTCGATCCCAAACTCTTCTACGTAGTGGAGCGCAGATAGGGAAAGATGGTCAAATTTATCAGTTACATCGTTGCCGTGGCGATGAAACGACGTAATTTATGAATAATAGATTAGCCAAGTTTCTTTTTTTATCCGCATCCATATACGTAGTCTTATTTGTTATCTAATAAATTATGCGAACGGACCACGAAGGTCGTTTCTACAGTACCACCTATGAAGTCCTGATTAACGAGAATAGTCTATTTGCCTATTATGCACGATATCAATTCCTGCTTATCACAAGAACAGACCATGTTATTCATTGTCCCATCTTTATGAATGACTGGTGAAGAAAGAAGTTGTATTTTGCGACTGCGTACCTTGTGTACGTATGTGCGCGTACGAGAAGACTCAGCCTTGGCTTCAACCGCGAATGTTGGGAAGAAGCAGGCATCGCTTGTCAATCAAATGCGCGCAAGTAATTCTGGTCGCCTGAAATCGTTTAATGCTGTGAGCTCCAAAATGATAAGCGCCTTGCAATTGCTTGCTGAAATTGATTTGTCTGTACGTAAAGTTTAACGCGTATATGTCACTTAGTTGCCTACTTGGTAGTAAGCTTCGAAATGGTGCTTGAATACTCCATATTACTGTAGGACGCATGTTCGACTTTTTGGAGGCCAAATAATCTCGGACGTTTGTGCGTCAGTAATTCTTTCAATGGTGGGTACTTCGGCTCGTAGCACGGGTGCGTTGCTTTCCAGCTCGCTGCGATGCGGTAGAACTCCCAGAGCTTCGGAGGCAGTTTTCAAAAAGCACAAGGCAACAGAGTCGCCCAATTTAGCTGACGTCTGAAAGCCGAGCATATGATAGCGTTTCGAGAACTCTTGATGCTTTTCCAGCTTGATTGCCCGCTGGTGCTCCAAGTCAGTTTTCATTCCAACCAAAGTCAGTTGAACCTTCCGCTCCTGTTCGGCCATCGATAGGCGTTGCGCCAGCCGGTACCAATCCTTGATCCGATCGAAGCTAGCAGTGTTCGTCACATCGTAGGCAAAGATAATCGCGTCGGCACCTAAAACGTACTTGTCCAGCATGGAGCTTTCGAACTGCTTTCCACCGACGTCCCAAATTTGCAAATTGACGCTCATCTGATTGTTCAGCCTTAGGGTTTTCGTGTAAAACTCGACTCCCATTGTTGGCTGGTAGCCTTCGAAGAATTGGTCTTGAATGAACCGAAGGCAGAAAGCCGTTTTGCCGCAACCGCTTTCTCCCAAAAGAACCACTTTCAAATGGCGCTCGTTGATCACCTCCTCGTCAGTATCGCTCATTGCCTGATTGAACAGAATTAGTTAAGCTGCCATATCACGTCTGGGTGCATCTCCAGAATCGTATCGTTGCACCTTGCGAGTCTCGTTAGTTTGTTCGCGTTGCTATGGAGACAGTAATCGCGCTTTGCGACTGGTCCGATATAAGTCTTGTTTATCGGTTTAGCCGAAAGGCTAATTCGGGATTGAGACTTCGTGATTGACAGTTGTATCCCTTAAATATGCAAGATTTCGTGCCACGTGCATAAGTGTCCATTTATTTACACGGCGTCAACTTGTCTCATCCGGTGTAGACTTTGTCTTGTGTTCAACGCATGGCAGTTCGGTGGTCTGAATCGAGCAACTTTTACTTCGTAGATTTTGTACTTTTGACGTGCGCTACCCGAAAGTTGTATTTGCACCAACTGAAATTCGAATTGCAAGCTTAACAAGGAAGCTTCCAAATTTGTCCTATGCAAATCATAGCCTCATAATTCAGACTAAAGTGCTCAAACACGATTTGTCTTCGTTCAATTAGGCGTGGGAAGGTTTTGCAGCTGTGTATATGCAGACTTCATAACTTGCGTTCATCCAGAGCTGTTTAAACGTTATAGGCGTAGCGGAAAGAAATTTCGATGCTTAAATGTTGTCGAGTTGTTTTCGCAAACGTATTAATATTTAAATACTGTAGTTGACAGGTAATATCGAGCTGCTGTTCTATAGATTTTTTGAAAATTAATTTAACTGCTCATTTAGCCAATGAACGCATCCTGAAGATCTTTATACATACTGTAATTAACATTATTTGAAATTCGTGATTTGCATTTTGTCAAATGCGCATTTGACGCTGACGAAGAGCCTATGCCTGAAGCGGCGCGTTGTTTTGCTTATGTCTCAGTTGCGTAGAAGGCATAGTAGCTTACTAGAAGCTTCCTGTTAAGGAATTGAGTTTTGAAAAATAGCCGTCATCCGCGCATGTCAGCCAAATGTTTCACGCATATGTCCGCAAGCAGAGAGCTTAGCGTTAGCCTTAGGCTGTCCATATAGGGGGCAGATAAATCGATAAAACAACGGGGACAATTTTGGCAAAGGATTGATTTTACCTTTCGTTATTTCCGCGGTCCCAGCAAAAGTTGCGATCGTAATGCCGACGTAGCAGCGTGCAGCTTATTGGTTTAGCATTCGTTTACGTTAGCGCGCGGTGACGAGTCTATAGCGCTTTACCTTTTTTCCTTTTACGCTTTAATCGCATCAGCAATTTTGAATACTTTTAATTAGAGGTTACGGTGCGCACGCTTAATGAAAGAGAGAAAGACAGAAAGTTTAATGGAAGGTTGACGGAGTGTGCTTCAATGAAGTATTACGATTTAAAGTTAGTCCAGTTTGTTTATAGTTTCCCTTTGTTTGTTGTATTCTTTGTTTTGTTTTTCTGTTGCTCGTGTTCTGTGAATTTTTGTTGCTTCTCGCCTCTTCGTGCTTCTTTCATCCTCTTAGGGTTAGCATTTCTTTTGCTTTCGTTTTTCTTGCGAGTACAGTCTTCCAAAATCTTATATTCCTCCTTTCTCGACTCATTGTTAGTGTTTTTGCTTGAGCTGTCTTGTATCTTTGTTTTTTATTTTTTATTTCCTTTTTATTCCTCATTCTTCTATCTTCGTATAGTCTTCTTCTTTTTATTGTACGTATACTCTTCTTTGTTGTTTGAAAATAGTATGTTCCTCTTTTCTCTATATTCAAGTTTTGAATACTGCTTTAATCAATTCCTATGATGAGTGTCCCTCATGGAATTTTTTGCCTTTGCATTGAGACGATTCTTACGTCTGCAAATTTTTAAATACAGCTTTATAACCTGTTTGGGCTGAAGAGTTTTCCACCGACTGTATATAGGCCCGCCAGTTTGCCGTGGTAGTAGTTTCCCGCTGCTTTCACCATTTTCCCTTTAAAGGCGCGTTTTAAAGTGCGGGCACTTGCTTCAAGTGAAAATTTGTGCTAACTTGCGTTGTTTCTGCAAGGAAAGGAAAAAAGAATTTAAAAATATGAAAATTAGGTTTTTTCAACTCTGCCTACTGTAACGTATTTAGGTGTATATATATACATATCTTATTAATGCAGTGTATTATCAGTGCCACCATTTTAATATGAATTGCTCATGGCGTTTCCAGAATTGAGAATTGAAATCATTTTTTGCATATTGTCCATATTTGTCACTTCCCGCGTGGTTTCCAATCTGAGATAATGGTAAGATTTCATCTGCCGAAATGCATTGTCTGAAAATTTAATAAATATTGCATTTGAACGTGGGATGGTGACGAAATGATTTCATTGGTACACGCTTCCTAAGGACTGCCGCTGTTCAACGTCCCTTTGTTGGGGTGGGCGCAAAGTAAGCTTTTCCGCGAGTAGCTTACGAGTTCTTTATGACTTGAAGATGCTTCAGGTTGTGCTGATAATTTGACGAGCTATAGTTGCGCTGCTCGATGATAAGTCCCTTTGCGGCAGGGGAAAACGCTTTTCCATCTAATGCGTCAACTGGCTTTGTAATTTAATTATTCAGTCTTCATTTAAATTTCACGTTCATTCCCGTTCGTGCAACTCTTTTTCCTCCGATCAAAGTTGCACCGGCAAGTCGGCTCTCATCCTTGTTGATGTTCTAATACTTTAGCGTTCAAATGGCTGCCGGCTGTCGAGCACCATTGCGATTATTGATGTTGACTTCCATTTGAAAGCTTTGCTCTTAATTTTAAAAAACTTTCTCGGACGCCGCTCAGAGCGGAATTCTAGACGACAAGGATTGTCTTTAATGAAGTGTTCAACTTTTTAAGTAACTTTTTCGCTTTCAGAATTAAAACCCAATTCTGTCGACTGCGTCTTATGCAAAGTTGATGAAATCCCTTTTTTGTAGTAATGCAAGGTGCTTGGGGATGTTGTCCAAAGGGTGTGCAATATTGTTTGGTTTAGTCCACGAATCCACTGTTAGCTTAAACAGCGAAATCCCACCTTCTACCATGGACAGACAGTCCAGGCTGACGTGTAGAAGCCTTTTCGTGCTGTTAAGTAAGGTAGAAAGAGCTTAGGCTTAAGGAAAGGAGATAGACCCTTTTTAAAACCATTTTGTTCAATATTATCAATGTTATTTATTGACATATCGTTGCTTGGTAAGTCTGGAACGCTATTTCCTTGTGGTTATTCCAATTTTAGCTTCCGTCGTCTTAGCAGGTTGACTATCACTTTGGTAATCCGAACTTTGTGCCAGCGGGGCACTCCTGCATTTTTCAGTTGAAAACTTGCGCGACTTTCACGACCCGCGACGTTGTCTAATGCGCTTATGCTTTGAATGATTGCTTAGCGGTAATTTCAAAGAGGCGGGAAGACTGAGAGACATTGTTAACAGATTAGGGATAATTTGGTCGCTTTTTCACTTTTCAACGAGGGCGCTATTCGCGGCCGCCGCAGCCCTTCCTCCTTTACATTCATTAAAACGGCACGAAGACATTTGCCATTGGCGACCAAAGATGCGTCAGCGAATTTTAGCTTCCGCGACCGATCGTTACGAAAGCCAAATGAAATTACCGAAAGAACTAATAATCATAAAGCACTTTAGATTTATGCTTTGCGTTTAGCTTTTGTTCAAGTTCTTTGTTCTCCCAAAATGGCATTGCCCAATCGCGTTATTTCCAAATATGGGCAGCCTCGTTTCCTATGCGCGTATTATTCATTTGCAACTGTACACGCGCTTTCCCAAGTGGTCACCAACTGCCAACTGTCTATGCGTCTTCGAGAATTTTTTCTTTGATCATTACCGACAGCCAAAACGGCTGTTCCTCCAAAAGTATTATGCAACGTCAGCTGTCTCATGATTGTGGCTGTTTTCTAGCCACTTTTTTGGCTTTGGCGATCGCTAGGCTTTTGATCATGCGGAAATGGCGAACTTATGACTAACGGTTTTTAAAAATTTTTTAAATTTTGAAAGCCCGTATTGAAGAAAGCATTACCTGCATGCCAAAAAGTTGATTATTAAATTTTTGCGCTTTCGTCCTTTTATAGAAAGTGGTGCCCGCTCAGTGTTGCGATAATTGCATTTTTCTGCAAGACAAAATGGCGGGAAGCATGTTAGTCCATATCTAATTATTGCCAGCCTCAATGTTCACTGCGCATTATTTTGGTTTTCATCCGTTCTCTTATGCATATGCGACAATTGCTTGCGTAGATGGTAAATCAGTTTTTGGCCATCCGCATCCCTTGCAGCCTTTTCAATAGTATTGGAAAATTGAATTGGCTTTCAGTTGGAATTTTTTGAAAGTCATTACGCAATCGCAACTGTTAGGTAGATGACAGTGGCGTATACTTGAATGATAGACGCTAATCTACGTCAATAGGAGTGTGGGGCACCATCGGGGATCAAAGTTTCAAATGTTAACCGCTTAAGACGGAGTCACGTACGGTCGACTGCAGTGGTCACTTGGCAATTGTCCAATTGACCCGTCTGTCTACATCCCGCAAGTATTGATGCAAAAGTGATTGTTGATTCCCAGCTGAACGGCTCCTGTTCAATTATTTGTGCTTGGCGCCGCCCTGACAAATAACTACTCTCAGCGCTTGTAGCAGAAACTTCACTTCTCAAATTTGACAGTGAGAAGATGCTCACCGTTTTATGGTTGTCGCGCCGGAACTAATTGATATGTGCAGCAGCCATGTTGAGCCCAAATATGCCTGAGAAGGAGCAGCGCAGTATGAACTGTCCTCTGGGTGAGGTCGTCTCCCTATTTGTCGTGATTCTCGTGAGTAACGTTTCTTTCCTCACGCTTGAGCGGACATAAATCTTTTTTTCAATCACGTTTTCGATTTGCTCCCGCCCTGCTTGCATTTACAAGCCTAAGATGAACGATCGTTCGAATATATTCACATTTCTACTGCCAAACGGCGGAGGCATAATATCCCTACGGGGCAGTATATTCGCGGCTGGCAAAATTACTCTCACCTTCTTCTACGCGCTAAAGCGTACGTATTTTGGTCAGCCAACTTTGGGCGTAGCCGGAACCGAAGAAACTCTAATTTATTAGCGATTTTATTGGATACGTCATTTCCTAGTTGAGTTGATTGATTGTGTGAATTGCGTCAGCTGCTGCGGTTAGCCTTAGTTTGTCCGCATCCCATTTTGTATTCGACTATGTGCGTGTGTGTCATTCCTTTCATTTACGATGAGCGTTTGAGAAATAATGCTCATTAATCTCAGTGGTTCAATTGTCCGCGCTTTCAGTTTTCAAAGCGCCCATTCGTATGGCCATATGTTCCTCCTTGTACACTTGTCGTAGGGATAAGGCGGCCGCAGGATGCGAATGTATGACTTTTTAGGCGAAAATGAATAATTAGTCAATACTTCCAGTTCAGTTTTTCAATTTGAAGGGCTCCGTCGAATCTCGCGCTGCAACACGGGGAAGCTTTGCTAGTTGGGTGCTCCTACGAGCTGGAAAATTTACCTTAGCCTATTGGGCACATTATGCGTCGACAAAGGTGGAATGGGCTTACCAGCGCGTCAATAGCTCTACCAAATGATTAATTTTGAAACAGAAGTTATTAGAGCCTTCGGTTGGCATGTTCCAAATCGATCACAATGATGTTGTAAAGAATGTGGGCCCCTTTTGTTGCCTTTGAGCTTTACAAGCCTTTCGGGTCTTTTCATTGTCCTGCCAATATTTTAGTGCATATAATTTCTGTCATTCTATTTTTCATTGGCTCGTAGACGATATCTGTATGCTTCATTTTATTCAAGCTAACAAAGCGTACAACTTAGTGGTCGATTTCCAAATTAGGTCTTCTTGTCACAAGTCCAACTGTGCTGAAACAGACGTTAGACAAAGAGTTCTCGCAGTATGACGGCGGAATGTTTACCAAGTTTGCTGCGTAGATACTCTGTGTCGTTATCGAGAAGGTTTTGTTTTTAATTGCGCAGAGACGCCAAAGGCTCTTACGGGGTTCGTTTCGAACTTGTCCGCTCCTATTCGTCTCCACCTTTGCGCTGTTCATTCTATCGATATCTCATTAGGGACAACGTATTTTTACCTGCATTCACGAGCTGTCCATTGTTGAAAGTAAGTTGGCGCGTCAAGTCGTATTTTGTTTTCATTCGTTTGGCTTAAAAGAGCGAGCTAATATTTTTAAAAATAAAACGTACTGCCGCCTTAGGGGATCCCTTTTTAGGAATTAACCTCTCTCCTTCCTTAATTGAGGGAGGTGAGGAGCACTGCTTCTTTTTGTCCAAAAGATAAAACTCTCCTTTTTTGGTAACTAATAAAGTCCATAATGTGCTACTTTGCATGAATAGATGTTGCCTATTTCTCTTTGTCCATCGGTCGCGTTGAGCGTGTGGAAGTCCACAATTGGTTTGAATGAGAATCGAGCATATTCGACTAGTCAGAGTAAGTTCTTTTATTAATATTTTGTAGTAGATTATTAAGCTCTTCAGTTTTTAGCTTTAGTTTGTTATTCTTTATTAGTATGAACAATTAGCTTGGCGTAAAGGTAAATAGCCATTGATTAATTTGTCTTAACGAGCGCGTATAGTTGTTTATTTGTCGGGACAGCGCTTCTTTGCGCATGACAAAACGACAATGTAGACATGATAGGTGAATGGGTAGGCTTTTGCATTTTTCATCGATCTCCCGTGACGTCATGGCAAAATTGTACGCTTGCGAATTTTTCTCTTTACCGCTTGTCCAAATGGAAAAAAAGTGAACAGGCGTTTTTGGCGAAGCGTTTGCGTGATCGACCTTACGGTTACGCGAAGGCGGACGCCCAATTCAACCAACCTTACAGCAGCGTAGTACAGCGTTCTCGTATTTACACAGGCCCGATTCATTGCAACTATTATTAATGGCATTAGGGTTGCGCAATTTGAAAAATATAAACGCACAATTACCAAATGACGTCAATGAGTGAAGTATGCGTGAGAAACTGTATTGAAATTGTTTTTTAGTTTCATTTTACGCGATTTCCCGTTAGAGACAAAATAGTACATTGTACGCTTTGCGGTCATTTCGAACGGTCGGCAGAAAGGCTAAAAAAGAAGTTGGCACTATGCCGCGTCGCTTTCGTGTATTCAGTTGCTGTTGGTTCCTCTCTTCTGAGTGGTTCGAGTTCGACGAAGCGCCAGTTCAATGGAACGCTAATTGAGCGTCACTTCGAATTTCTTTCGTCTGTAGTTTTTGCGTTGCAGGTTGAGTGAATGGGATCGTAATTTTCCGGCGAACAATTTTTAAAATGCCATGCCAATTTGCCCTTCGTCTTGTCTTCGTAATTCGATTGAATCTGCCGGTACGGTTGCTGATTTTTTAAATTACTTGCTTTTGGTAGCTTTGAAAGTAAGGAGATATAGCTGTGCAAAGTCTTCACTTTATAATCCTTTTTATTTTCACCTTTTTTACACTCTGTTTTATGTGAATATTGTTTTTAGTAAGCTTAGCTGTAGTATAGTACGAATGTTGTTGATGTAGTGATCGCTGATCAGCTTTGGCATGCGTGCATACTAAGCTAATAACGTAGTACGCCACGCTGGTGCCTTAAGGGTTACAATTCCAATTATGTCTTGTTCGTACACGATCAAAGTGGACAACGGAAGACAAATTGAAATTGGGCAGCCCGAAAGGCCGACGACTCTCCGTGACAAAAATTCTAAGCCGATTTTCCTTTTCTGTTTAAAATAATTAAGCTACAGTGTTTCGAATGAAGCGAAAAAAATTTGCAAGCCCAAACATGCTACTCCTCCTTCGCAGCGTATTGCATGTCTTAAATTTCATTGATTTAATAATTCATGCGCGATAATTACGTATTGTGAATTACGCTTGCCTCCATTTTCGGCGTCTTTCGACGATCGATGATGATTTTTTTGAGACCACTTCATTCGGGGAAAACGCAATGCGCTTTGCAGGTACGTAAATACGCTAAGCTCCGTTTGCTCTTGCCGTCGAGTAGTTATTAAATGTTAATAATATGGATAGAAGAGACGAAAATGTTTGTTGTTGTAATGTAGTAATCTTATACAATGCGGACTCGTTTGTGTAGGCATTAGTGCGATTCTCTGTTGCATGTTAAGTTTTCTTGAGTAATGCTTTGATATTGGCATGCGTAATATATTGAATATTTTAATCCTACTTTTGTAGTTAACCCTTTTTCTTTTGACGGAAGAAAAGGCAGAGTACTCATTATTTTTTACTTTCTACTCGTAAGCGATGGGAAGTGTATGTAATTAGTAGTTTGCAATGCGCATTTCTCCAGCAGGAACGGAATGGTGTTAATTAGTATGAAAGGAGATCCGCCCTTGAATGGATCAAATGTGAAATGCTTAAGTGGGTTTAGCACTTCGTCGTCTGTTTGTTTTGTCTTTATTCTTATTTTTTTAAAATGAATTTCCATTTCGTATTTTAGTTTGTTGTGGAGACTTGGCATCTACCAATACATTTATTACATTTGTTGCCATGCTCAAACTAACGAACTGTAATCAACTTAGATGTTTAGAATTATTCTAGTTTAAGTTGGTGTAGAGATGACGGTACGAAATAGTAGCAGACGGATGTTCCATCGTCGGAATAAGTCCATTATAGGCAACTGTCCTTCTTCTACTGCATTTGTGATTCAAACAGATGAAAGTATAGATTGGTGCGACTTTTGTTTAGCCCATCTATCTGCTGTTCGACGTTGCAGTTTAATTTCGCTTTCCGTGAAATGCTTGAACGTCAAATTTGATTCCGTAGTTCACGTGAAAGGAATTCCGAACAGCTATGTTGAAAAGCCTTTTTGACATGCCCAAAAGCAAGCTTGTCCCCAGCGGTGAACGTTCCTTGCGCGCTCTTAATATGAGGCGATTATTCCTATCAGCTTCACTAAGTTAGTATTCATAGTGGGGTGCGATTATTTGCATTCCATTCATTCACGTAAACATTCCTTTTTGTTGCTTCTTATAATCGCCTTATCAGACTTGCGAAATTCACCTTATCAGTTTTGTTTTTCAAAAAGTCCAATGGCTTCAGCGTTTGATGCTTTAAAGCTTTCTTGGGGGACGCTCTTGTCAAAACACCGACTGAGGTGTGATTCTTACGTGCTTACTTATTTGCCAAGGTGCCGTATGCTGGCATGATCTTTTTCCGAAAATCAATCTGGCTCGGAGTAGGCATGCAAATATTTTTGCGACACGTCGCTATATTCACCTTTGCGAATTCGAGTTTTCAAATATTATATCCCACGCGCTAACGAATTCAGTTCAGTTTTGGTTTTAAAGTGTTCCCACGTTTAGTGGTTCGAATCCGCCCATAGAGCGCATGGGCGAATATTGGGGTGTTACCACCTCCCGACTCTAATGGTCAATTTGTATTTACGCTTTTCTTTTTCGTAATAAGTTCACGAAGTATAAACCATTGGCAGCTGGATTCGCTCCGTCTGTTATAGTTTCATAAAGTTGATCGACGCAGACATCCGCTACGAGAACTAAGCGCTCAACCTGAGAAATTTCCAATTTTCAAACTTAATGAAGTTTTCAAAATATCAGCAATTCACTGCTTGAGCTTTTCTTGTTTTGACAAAGGGAAGTTTTTTTCAAATAAATTGCCTTTTTAGGTCAGCAACGAGTAGCTGCGCGCAGTCCTTTTCCCTCAATTGAACAGTAAAGCGGCTTGGCTGCAAGTGTCACTTGAAATTCATTAGTTTCTTCAATCATCTCGAGTTTTCTGCTCTCTGACGGTGTTTTATTGTCAGCGTATCGAAAGCGAGCCATTTTGTAAAGCTAATTCACGTCTACCCGCGCTGTTTGAATTTGGGTGTCATCGACTCCCTCTTTTAAACCCGATTGATTCGCGCGGTAGAAGTTCCTCCGAAAGGATAGCATTTTCTGATCCGCATCTGACTTAGCAAAGCTTCCAATGAAGAAAAGGTTATCATCGATTGGCTGAAGCTCTTTCAGAGTGTTCAGTTGTTTTGCTTATACCAACTTTGGCACTTTGCCTTGCTGCCAAGTTTGGGTAAGCAATCTCGCAATGCACCATCGGGAGACAATCCGGGCGGACTAAGCGGAAGCAATGAATATCATTCTCATTCGCTCTCTACTGGCAAGTTAAATTCTTTCTCTTTTTTTCCAGCGAAACGAGAAGTCCCTAATGTTCGTAGCTAAAGCATTATGGAATAGATAGGGTGGTCCCATGGTCCCCATGTCGCGTTTTGCCTTTCTTGCCGACTTTGTTTTTGGATAGCCGCCATTCTTTTCGAAGGGTGCATGATGACGTAATGAGCGATTTGAATTCTTCCTTTATAAATGATACGAGGCCAAGTTGATCTCGCTTAAAGAAGATGTATTCTTTTTATGACAGCAAAAGGGTTTGCATATGATGTGCTCCCCGCCCCCCTTTGGAAGTTGGAAAGGAAAAATCCTTTGCCCACAGGAGACATGGTCTTTTTGAACTTTAATCTCTCTGCTTTGCTCAGGCGGAGCAGGTTGTGTTGCGCGTTTAGAGGAAGCGAAAAAATATCCCGTCTAAGAATTCCACCTTAAACTACGTGTATCCTTAATAGGCTTAGTTGCTTGGCGGAATGTCCAGCAATGCGGCCGTAATACCATCTGGCTTTCTGAAAAAATGAATTGATTTAGCAATGATGAAGTCTTCGCCGCGTCTAGCGAGGTGTTTTTCAAAACGAGTCGATGGTGAAAAAGCAATTAAGGCGTATTGCAGTTGCTTTTTATCTTTTTTTCTCCTTTTCGGAATGTGTACCTTCATTAGGCCGTAATCTTTGCATACCGCGCGAAGAATTGCAAAAAATTCTCAACCGTTTAAAATGAACTTTCCTATTGTGCTCACTGGCTTGCGTATGTCGTTAGCAGATCGACTTTATCATTTCATTGCGCGAACAATATGTTGGCTTAGAATCTGAGTTTCCTCCGTTGCGCATAGGCAGTCTTAATGTTGTTCATTCTTCACGCCTTCGCGACTTGCAATAAAATGGACTATTGGAAAAGCGTTTTCGTTCCTTCTCCAGTTGATTCACTTTTTTATTTGAATGATTTATAGTAGCATTATTTAAATTTTTTGCGACAATACAATAACCGTTAGTTTGTTCTCAATGGCGTTTCGGAATTGTGTAGGGAAAAGCTGAATCTCCTTTTTTTGGTAACGGGATTTTGATTTCGTGATATAGGTTTTTTTACGGCTTTGTCCCATCGAGCAGCAGCTTTTAGAACTAAGGACGTCATCGGCATCTTGGCAAGAGCACTGCGACCAACGGTGCCAACGTGTGTGCACCCATGAGCGTCTAAGGTCGGTTCGTCATGTTGAATGATTCCGTCAGGTAGCTGATGGGTAGCCGTGCATCGCTGACTCTGAATCCTTCGTCTCCGTTGGTAGTTGATTTTGTTGTCCCACGTTTTCCCTATTTCTTTCTCTTTTCCGCTGTTCGATGTTTCTTCAGGGTTCCTATTCCTAAACCTGCAGGAGACAGTTCGTGTTTAGTTAAAGTTTCCATTTCTGCTTAGCAGGCCATAGCTGCAAAAAGAAATCCATACCAGGAAATCGTATCCGCGTTTGGTCATCAGGAAGTATCTTGATTTGCTTGAGAACTTGCGCTGAAAAATAGGCAATATCATCTCTCGGGATGTCACCTTGGATTGGCCATCCAATTTAGCATTTAAGGGAATTCATTGTAGCAACTTCAACGGACGTCAAACGCTACGCTTTATTAAAAAGGCTGTCAGCGTGTGACGTGTAATATTAATGCTCTTCAATTCGTGTTCGTCGAAAGGCAGGGTCGACCATTTTTGACAAGTGGTTTCTGTCATCAATGCCGTAAAAGGCTTTCTATTACAATATTCGCTGGATATAGCTTTCAACAATCAGCTAGTATTAATATTATAATATTAATGAGAAGCTTAGACTCTTTTCTGTTTAAGCAAATTTCTTGATCGCTCATCTTTTGGCAGCCCCACAAGGCAACATGTCATTCGACGTTTGGCCAGCTAACTGTGAGAGCTTCTTTCCATCCAGCTTCTATCAACAAGCGTATACGGGCAATGTTTTATTTGAATTCAGGTTCGAGCAGTCTGTAAATGGGATTTGAAGAGATTCTTTAAAATTTCGAACAACACCGAATATTTGCACGCTTAAGAACGGAGAATTCTTTTTTTATACTGCCATGTTGAGGCTTGCAAAAAAGCTTTACCTTCTTTGAGATTAACTCGCTTAACTGAGCAAATTAAATGCCAGTCGCGATTTGTTATCCTAACACGCCTGTTGAAGCTTTTGCAGCAGTAGCATTTGTCGTTATTTGAAATTTTAACAAACTGAATGCCTCTTTAGCCGACGGAGATTGGGTGCGCGCAGGGCGGTGATGAAGTTTGAAAATATTTTACTAAATTCCTTCGCTTGCTCAGCTGCCTTAAAGCTAGCACGTCAAGCAGATCCAGTGGCATCTATGTGCATTGACATTTCCCTTGGTCAGCTTTTTGTTGATATAGCTGTCGTGAATTTCTCGTGAAGCACTTTTGCCTAAAATTTGCAGTCGAATTAATTAGCCTCTTTTGTCCCTGAAATACGGTTACAACCTCTTGCTGCTGAACCATGATTTCTCCATTTGATTGCTGTCCCAATGCGTGAGTATTTCTCCAAACGACTTGGACTTTGGTACTCATTTTTTGCACCGGTACCTTTAAGTACCGCCATATGCGCGGTCTTATAGACTGCGTATTACGGAAAAGCGTTTGTTATGTTACGAAATAGTTTCCTTCAATAGCTCTAAGTATCCCAACAAAAGTAGTTTATTTCCGTAGCTTTTGACGTCTGCAAAGCAAGGGCGCGTATTCGTGAGTTGCAAATATTTGCATATCTTCAGATCAATTGCTTTTTCGTTTATGTAACGCAAAGATCTGTTTCCTATGGCGCCAAGTTGATCCCGCTGCTAAACGAGTAATTGCTTAGCTGAAAGGTTAGTGGCTAATCTTCTTAATCGACTAATAACGTCAAAGTGGCTTAGTAGAAGTTGAAAGAGCTCAATAGGAAAAGCTAAACCCATTGGGCTTAGTTTGGAGGGAAGTTTCGCATGTCACTCACAAGTGGACAGTAGAGAACAGACTGGCTACTCACGGTACGCCTTTTCGTATGGTTGTTTCTTTTTCGAATAGTTATTGCAAACACGGCCAACCGTTGAAGCACTTTCACCCACCTTTCTTTGTGACTTATTTGTTTTTAAAAAATCAACTCTCATTTAACGATTATTGAGGAGTGGGCGGCGACTTTGCCCGAAAATTTACATGTGATCGTTCGTGTCATTTTTGCAATTTAGTTCAAAGATAAGGCGAGATGCGTCCCTTTGCTGCTATGGCCAAACAATTGATCGTCACCGGAAACTGACAACCGCCTTTGTTCAACTATCTCATCCTTTCAATGCTATAATGAAAATATTATGAGATGCGCTTATGACTGATTGATGATAACTAGTTTTGCTTGGTTAGATAGGGTCAGTCATTCGACGGGATGCCACAGTAGGTAGTAGCAGCGGTAAAGCGTTACATTAAAGGGGTCAGTTACGAACGTTCATCGATAGCAAAATTTGTTGCTGTTATTTTTTGCTAATTTTATCTGTAACACATTTTGCGTTTGAAGATAGGCAAGAAATTGTGCGCCAACAATTTTCCATCGGATATCTGAGTATGTAATACTGCAAGCACTTTTATTTGGTTATTCTGTTAATCGGTGGAGGCCATAAAACCGGATGTCGGACGACAGAAACACCGAATGGTCGAAATGCCGAAAGTCATATTGCTGAATGGTCAAAACGTGGAATGATCGAAGCACTGAAACTCGAAATATCGAATGGTCAAAATACCGAAAGGTCGAAATGTCGGATGGGCGAAATATCGAAAGTCAAAATACCGAGTAGTCAAAGTAACAAAAGTCGAAATCTTTGGCATTTCCACCATTCGATATTTTGGCTTTTAGTATTTTGATCATTCGGCATTTTCAGCTTTCGGTATTCTGATCATTCGGTAATATGACTTTCGGTCTTCCGACTTTCAGGCATATGATCCAAACCAGAAAAGCTGCTCCTTGGAGACAGGGTGCTTTTGTTTCAATGACATCCTACAGCTTTTCCAGCTTAAGCGATGCTAGTGAGCAAAGCTTTTGGGATGAAATATTTTAGGACAAAACGAGACAGTAGAAGTGATAGACGTTAAAGTAATTTGAAGCTGTCAGGGCCCAATTTTACGTTTTGATTTCCGCACATGAGTGGTTAGCACGCGCTCTTATTCACACGTTTGCTCATTATCTTTTTTATTCTGTTTGTTATTATCTATTCGCAGAGCGTATAATCCTTTTCTAAACTCGTGGCGAATTACTTTAAGACGCGAAAGCGCCTTGCCATTTTGAGTGCCAAACAAACCGTTATACGAGGTGGAGTTGATTCCACAAGTATCAACGCAAAACTTTTGCATAAAGACCTACGCATGCGATGCTTATGTGTCGAACTTGTTTTTTACTTCGGTTTCTTTAATTGCCATGAAAAACGTCAGTAAGCCTGTTCATCGAATATTCAAATTCTAATAACGATGTTAGCTTTCATGTAGTCTTGTTTGAATTTTGAAACATTGAAAGTTTTGTCATACTACGTATCAGATAGGCTGAACGTTTTTGCCATTGCTCTCTGATTCAGCAGCGTCTCGTTTTACCTTGCGACTGAAAGAATATTAGAATTTAAGTTCTATTCAAATTTCGTGGTCAGCGCTTTCAATGTATTTTAAGTTTTGCGTTTTGTCATTGAGAAACGTCGAGCGTGCCTGATTCGGTTATGCTTTTTTAAAAATTGACCATGAAGTTTAAATGGACGACGATAGGCCGTCATTATTGAGCTATTAGTAAAAAATAATCATTTGCAAAGTGAGTTGCTCGTGTTGAACAAGAGCAATTTTATTTCTTATGTCCGCCCTTGCAGAGGCTTCGATTTTTTTTCAGCCTTTCAGCAATTTCGTTTTTAGCATAACTGTTCTCTATTGCGAAGGGCACAATGGAATTTTATTGAATGCGGACCAGCTGGCAAAGGAGATGGCAGTTGCATCGGCTGGACTCAGCGCTGGCAATTGCTATAAGCTGAATCGGTTGTCACCATCGAAAACGCAGCCATGCACTTTTCAGAGAGATGATCTTGACAGTCAGCAACCACTTTGCGGTTACGGTCAACAGATTGCAATGACAATGGGTGATCTACTGATGATGACTTTGCCCAATGCAACAATGACATTTGCCATCAACGCAACGCAGTCCGGTACTACCGTTACCGACCAATTGTACCAACATCCCGTATATCAGCATCAGTTTCTTTTCAACGTCATATGCAGTATTTTGATGATTATTGTGGCGATTGTTGGTTTAATAGGCAATACCATTTTTATACAACTGTTCTGGCAATCTTCATCACCCACCTCAATGGACATCCTTCTTACAGGTCTTGCAGCTGCTGACAATGTACTGCTGCTCTCGGGCACTCCTGTATTCTCAGTAATCGCTCTTTATACATATAGTCCATCTGTTCAACTGATGAAAGTGATGAATTACCTTACGGTAACATTGTATCCCATATCAATGATGGCTCATTGCGCTTCCGTTTGGACTATGGTGTCCGTAAGCGTTGAAAGATACATCGCCGTATGCCATCCATTGGCTGTACGCAGTATTTGTAGTCCGAGAAAATCTGTCACCTGTTTGGTCATCATAACAGTTTTATCGGTGGCTTACAACTTTTGTCGTTTTTGGGAGTACAAGTTGAACAGTCGCCATGACGTTGTATCCTATCTTAGAAGCAACGAGTTGTACGTGCAGGTGTTCGTTCATTGGATGTACTTCTTCACCGTGTTTGGCATTCCGCTACTTACGTTGGCTTCGGTCAATTGTTGCATAGTGAATACGATTTTTCGCGCCAGACGACTCAGATCCACGATGAGCCGTTCCCAGTTGCGTCAACATCGATTGGCCGTAATGATGGTCGTTTTGGTTCTAGTTTTTTTCGTCTCCAATTCTTTGGCCTTTGTCCTCAATGCTCTTGAAGCGGCAGGCTTCTTTGACAATGTCAAGTACGACAGGTATATATTTTATTGCCTCACCGACGTGAACAACTTGCTCATCGAGTTCAACTCAAGCATCAACTTGTTCATATATTTGATCTTCTGTCGCCGACTGCGGGCACGATTTTGGTACTTGTTCCATTGTACCAAACCGGAGGGCAAAATACCACTTTTCCCTTTTAAAAGCGTCGAACAGATGCCCAGCCTTAGAAGGTCAACATCTGCTTATCGCAGATGCAGTTCCTTCGCGGTTACCGTGTCTTACGAATAATCATTAGCTGAGCTTTACAGTCTGACTGCCGTTAATGGGAGGCCATACTTTCATTAGATCAAAGAGCCGTCCACATTTCGATTGTATATATTACGCCCTTGCAAGAGGCGAGAACGTCGGATGACGTGTATTGTTTCTGTCAACAGTAACTACGGTGATGCTGCCACTGTTGTAATCGTTGACGTGCGAACAAGCAAACGGTTCCCGTGTGGGCTTTGACGTCGGTCGCGCATCGGTTGCAAGTGGAGCAGATCTCTTCCGCAGTTAACTCGTTGAGTATTTTTTTTTGCTTCCGAGAGATCGTTGTATGAAAAATTAAAAATGCCTTCAGACGGAAATTGCTCTCCTTCAAATGCAAATTGCCAGATAGAATGAGATGTATTGCAGAAATCAGTTGCCATTGGATTGCACATTGTAGCCGACGGCCCCTGAATAACAGCCGCGTTCATAAGCTCGAACAATCTTTGAAACGCGAAGAACCCTCTGCGCTAAACTGCATTTCATCATCTTTCCTACTGTAGTACTTAACCTGAACATCACTACCCATAAGCAACTATCGGTCGTCATATCCAACTTCTGCGACTAGGTTGTACGTTTCTTTGTAACGCTATAAAAAGTTTTGGGCCTTTTAACGTGTTTTCTCTCCGAAAGTCATGATTCGGCGCCAATCCATGTCCAAAATGGAAAGCAGCAATTGCTGCCTTATCGCTATCCGCAAACGTACTTGAACATCATCTTGATGCTACGATGGTTTTTCCGGGCATTATTGCGTAATCGGTTTTTTTGTGTTTTTTTCAAGGACAGCCACAAATTCGGTGCTAAACGCTGCAAGTACGTCCGACGTGGGCCAGTCGAAAACTCTGACCAACGGTAAGGAGACACTTTCAAGTCAAATGGCGAAATCGTAGATGAGCAGTGAACTTTGTAAGGTCTGTTTCGAGTTAACGTATAAACTGAAAGGCTTTTACTTCTTAAGGGCCAGAATTTTGCCTCAGCTCCTCAGCTTAAGCTCGCTGTATAGCTCATAAAGGTTTCACCTACGTTATGCTTCTACATCTTTCCGTAAAGTTGATCAACGTGGAAAGCTACTTTGCCTTGAGATATCTTACTCTGTAACATTGCGAAAAAGTTCACCCTCTATGGAATATGCTAGACAGTATTACGCAGCTTTTAATCTTCTTAGAACAATGAAACTATACGCGCCAGTTAAGAACAGCTTTGCTGGTAGGAACTAATCTGCCCTTTAGAATTTCAGCAGTTTCAACGCCTTGGCTGTGGGGTTGCATGGGCTCCAGTGGTGGCGACTGCATACCTTCGCTTATCGTTTTCCCTGGCAACAACATTACGCTCCGCCATAGGACCAATCTCCACCCTTACTAAGGTTAGTGTACGCGCGAATAATGCCCGTTATGGTCAACTTTCGAAACAACTGTAGCTGCAGCGGCGCAAAAGCAATGTTTAGGTTGCAACTTACTTTTCAGCAATGCATTCACAGGTGTAATTACCGGCTTAGTTTTTCCTTGCACGGTGCAGCATCGATTCTTTAGGTATATTGAAAATAGGCAGATCAGCAGCTCTTGCAACAAGCGCTGCATGCCTACCGCAAGTTGGTTAAAACTAAGCTGATCGATCAAGGGACCCCCTAATGACATACAGAAGTTTTATTCTGCATGTGATTACCACTCCAAGGAGCTTCTGGCCAGCCTTTGCGCCCTTAAGGGAGCTATTCCACTTTGAGATGGACCAGTAGGCGTGTAAAAGACAAAAGATAGGTTTTCAGTTTTAATAGCTCTTCAAGCGGCCATGAAATGTTGTTAAGACAATGTACGTTGATACGTTCAAGTCTAGCGTCTCTTTCTCAAGGTTACTTTGCGCTTTCTAAATTCAATGTGTTCAGTGTTTCCTGCGAGTCAGGGTCCATCGGTCCAGTGCTGGCCACACTATATGCTCCACCAGGTTTCTTTGTAACAACAACCTTATGCAGCAGCACGGGTGAATTTCCATTTCCCTTACATTCGCCTTGGTCATCCTAAATATAGACAAGTGAATGAGCTTATGACCTCCCTCAATAGGACTAAATTGTTAAAAAGAACAGATTAGATCAGTGACTGAATATCTGCCAAAACTGCGGATCACGCAAGTATACTTTTTCGTGGTGTAACTAAAATGCGATGTCCACTGAGAGTTACAGATGAAATGTTCAAAGTCATAATTTCCTTGCGAACCGGTTTGAGCAGGTGAAAGCTCCATTTTTCTTTATCGTCCTCAGACCAGCGATTATTGTTGGCTTGACGCTTTGCTATGAATAGTGAACTAAGAAGTCATGTTAGCAGATCAGCTGCGGTATTAATTGGGCGTCAGTTAACGTCTGCGCGTCTTTGGGGTAACGGCTAACTGCCAGTTCACAGAAACTTACCATGACGGCCTTCAGGCATGAAGTCTGAATAGCTACTAAGTCAAAAGATATTTTGTCGTCAGTTTCGATGACATTCGAGTAACTATGGACGATGAAAATTTTGTCACCGGAGTCCTTGTCTTTATTTATGCCACGCACTGCAAGTCGGGCGAATCTTTTAAGCAATGCCTCTTCAATGGCAGATACTGACGCCAAGCATAAGAGGATCACGGACAGCTTGAAAAGAGCAACCATTTCAGAAAGTACCACTTTGATTATGAGGTCGTAAGCTGTAATAGACTAGTTTTTATAGAAACGCTTTCAGTATGAACGTTTCTTAAGCTAACATACCACGTTATGCATAACGATACACCTGACTGCAATTTAAACTGATTGTCTAATCACCCACCACGAACTTGCTCAAGGGAGCGTCGCCTACTTGAAATGCCAATGCTGCTGGCACTACTTTCATAGCACAGAGCAAATACTAGCTTTCTGCCTACGTTATTAATTTCTAAATACGTCCTGTGACGACAATATGGAACTTGCAATTGCAGACACTCGCTACAGTGTGCTTTACCTTATCTGCGGAAAAGTGTTCTTTCAGTAACACCATTTCTGCTGTGCACTCTGTCGTAGCACGGCAACAGATCATTGTTCCTTTCTAGTGCATCTTATATGAATGTACGATGCAGACTTTCAAGTCTGTGGGTTTACGGTATGAGAAAGTGCTTGAAAAACATAGTTTCTCGATCCGATGAGTTTCATAGCTCACGCATGCATGCGGGCTCAGTCTACTAAATGTTAAAATGTCTCATTATAAGTCATGTTCAACGTTCGTGAAGCATTCGAGGCGTTCTTGCCTTTTCCCTGCCTCGTCGATTCGTTCCGCCGAACACGAGCAATGACGCCTCGGAAGCTTCATGTGCGCTCATCTTCACTTCTGACGAAATCTTGTACCCTTTAATAGGCTGAACTCGTAGGAAATCACAAAGAATGTAAGGCGAAAGTGTTTTTAGTTCCGTTAACAATCTTATCTGTTTCACGCTTTTAATACGGCTGTGAAAACCGTTCATTTTGGCTGAGATAAAAAACGACTAAAAACTCACAGAGCTGTCAGTCTTTTATCTCCAACGCTAACGGAATGGAGCAACGTAGGCCGGCAATGCTGTGAGTCACTCTTCGTGTGAATACGTAGCATTTTGCAACAGGTCAGTAAATTTCCATAGTACAGCTTATTTTACGGCACAGGACCCGTTTTATTAGAAACCAATTTTGCTCCCCGGAGCTCTCGGGTCTACCCTTGATCACAGAGGGATTTGTATTGGGTGCATCCCGCAACGCTTCCGCTCTTATAAAGGTGAACCTGCACTTCGCGCACGCTTTGCCTTTCGCACAGAAGCTGTGAAACAACTATAACCTTAATGACTTGAAATCACAGTTCTATTGCAGCTCGCTGCTGTGACTGCTCTAACTGTTGGTTTGCTTTCTCTCTACATAGTTCAACATTTTTTCATTGTTCACCCATATTCGCAGCCAAGACTTCTCACCCATTCAAACGAGCAAAAGTAGAATGCCGCCTACTGCAAGTTTCTTAAAACTCTATTGATTGGACAAGGAACTCCCAATCACGTACAGAAGTTTCACTCTGCACGTGACGGATACTCCAACGACCTTCCGGCTGAGCATTTGAGCGCCTTCTGCTTGAAAGCAGCTAACGCGTTTGGACATAGACCAGCACGCGTATAAAAGAAGACAGGATAGGTTTTAAGCTTTAATAGATGTTCACGTGTACATGAAACGCTGCTAAGATATTCTGCATTGATTAGTCCAAGATGCGCATCTTCTCAGCTCTACTCTGTGTCGTCCAGTGGCAGCGGAGCCTAATTCCAGTTCACTGCTATGAATTACGTAACTATTGGTTTGCTTTTTCCTTACATAGTGCAACATGGTCCCATTGTTTGCGCA
>KN538427.1:237435-250597 GCA_000797535.1 Trichuris suis
CTTTACAGTTGTCTTTGTCCTGTTAAATATAGACAGTTGAATATGACGTAACACATTTCAGTAAAGGTTAATGAAAAACTCATTAGGCTAATAAACGAATTAGCTCTACCAGAAGAGTGGCCATAGGATGACACCCACCATAGCTCTTGAAAAACAAAAACTGGCGAATGGCACGTTGTGTAATGGGCGTGCAGTTCTTCATTGTAGAGGCATGCGGTCTCGCGCTTCTAATGAAGAAACCAAGAAGAAATAGAAATTCAGTTCCTTCTGGAGCTACGGGTCCCACCGTTATTGCAACGGACAGAGATAGCGTAGTCCGTTGCCATCTATCAAGCTGATGACGATGAAGGTTTGCATTTCTATTTCTTCGTCGTTTCTTTTTTGAAACCAGAAGACAGTAACCTTGTAGAATAAAAATTCTTTTATCTAAGTGCATGCCTCCATGTTTAGATGCTTGATTGTGAAATAGTGGCCACTTTTTGCCTGGACGGTTGGTTATGATAGTCCAAGGTAGCTCGTCGTGTTAGGGGATCAAAATTTAAACTTCTGCATGTGTTTGGCCTAGTCGCTCACTGGCAATTCAATGAAGCTTACCGGAGTGTCTTTTGGGCATGTAGTCTGCGCCGCTGCTAAGTCAAAGCTTACTCCTCCGTCATCAGTTTCCTCAACATTAGAGTAGCCGAAGAGCACATAAAGATAGGGACCGGAGGTCTCGTCCTTATTTATGGCATTGATTACGACTTCCGCGAATGTGTCCAACAATGCCTTTTCAATTGCAGAAACAGAGGCCAAACAGAATAGGAGAACAGACAATTTGAGGAGAGCAACCATTTTGCAAAGTACCACTTTGAATATGATGGTATCAACTAGAACGGATTACCTTTTATAGAAATGCTTTCACTATGATTGCTTCTTAATCTAACATAAGGTGTTATTGATAACACGATGCAGGTGACTGCAATTTAAACTTTGTCCAATCGTGCTCGTCCAACTTGGTCAATGGAGCATCGCGTAGTTGAGCTGCGAATGCTGCTGGTGTTACTTGTACAATATAGAGTAGAAAGGATTTTTTTGGCCACGCTGTCTGTTTCCAAATAAATCTGTTCACTTACTTGTGACGACAATTTCGAATTTGTAGTTGTAGGAATGTGTTGCAATGTGGTTTATCCTGTCAGAGAAAACCTAAGTTTTTGGTAGCACCATTTTGTGTAAACGTTTATCTTGCGGTAGTGTCCCTAAAATTGTAACACCATTTCTAGAGTCATAATTTTCGCAGCACCCTTGCGAATGCTTGTTCCTTTTTAGCGCATCTCCTGTGAATTTCAAGTGGCACTATCAAGTCTGTGCGTTTACTGCGTGAAAATGTTTGAAGATCCATAGGGCGTATAAGTTATATTCTTTGTAGTTTCAGTGGGCCTCGTTTTGCTAAACGGGAAAGTATTTCCTTAGAAATCTCGATAAATGTTCTCGATGCTCTCCAGGCGTTCTTGCCTCTTCCATGCCTCATTGATTCGTTTCGCTGAAGCTGAGGTATGGACGCCTGGAAAGCCTCAGGTGCGCTTATAATGATTTCTGATGAAACGTTTTACTTATCAGTAGGCTGAGCTCATGGGAAATCACAAAGAGTGAAACGTGAAAGTGATTCAGTTCCGTTAACAATCTTATCTCTTCCGTGCTCTTCATACTGCCGTCATACCTGTTTGTTTCAGTTCAGACACGCGACGACTGAAAACTTTCAGAGCTGTCAGGCTTTCTTTGCGACGCTAGCAAAATGGAGCAACGTAGGCTCGCAGTGTTTCCAGTGACTTTTCGTGTGGTGCAGAATACGCAGTCTTGTTTTGCTCATTCAAAGTATGATCCTGGAATAAGGCGGTAAAAAGGACACTATTTTCAACAACGTGATTTAGGTTGTTTCATATTGTTTGTTTTGCTCCCGTGATGCGCTAGAGGATGGCGTCCTGTCGTGGATAGAAATTTGTGTGGGCACAAAAGCACAAAAGAATGACGGCTAATTTCAGAGCAGCAACCATTATGCCAAGTGCGCTTTCGTTATTGGGTGCATCCGTTTAAGCGATTGCCTTTTATGGAAATCTTCTGAACGGTTTTGTTGATTTTTCCCAATTGAAAACGCTGTTCGAAATAATATTTGTTATTCCAATGTCAACTTGTTGTTTGACGGTGCGTAACGAAAGCGCACTTCTTTTTAAGCCTACTTGAACTAGTATAACGTATTTCAAATTCAAATTGTGCTTGCATTATCGTTAGATCATTGAGCAGATGTTCACTTTGGCTATTTGGTTATAGGTCTTTCTTTTGTGTTCAGAAAAGGCAGCATTGTTCTGTCCGTCTATGAAAGAATAGTATTGTCGCTGTTTGGACAGAATACTGCAAGCTTGGTTTCCAGCTATGAATGTTGCCTTTGTTTCTTAGTGTAATCATTGGGAAATGTACATTTGTAATTATACAGTCAAAGCATATTATTTGACTCTGTCGCTAAAAGCCGCGTAACTGTACGCCAGTAATAAGTGCATTATTTTTTACTTCCTTTAGGCGACGAATGGCAAACGTTCACGACGGTTGCATGTCGTCACAAACATATTACGCTAAAGCAGGTCTAAGTGCACGTTGTTGTAACGGCATTTTCGTTCTCACATATCTTTCTTTCCTTTGCTTTGCCCTGCGCTTAATTTTTCAACTGGAAAGTCACTGAGTATACGTTGGCCAATGTTAGGAGGTCCAAGAGTTCATTATACGTTATTTTGCTTAATCCCTCAGTATACTATGTGGAAGATGCTGAACGTTTGCAAGACAGAGGTGGCTGTTCCTCATGGGCAGCTTCTATTGCTTTACAATAACGTTTGCCTCATAACTAGTGTCAGCTTTATTTGAAGCTGCTTGTTCATGTATTGTAATATTAATAACCGCATAGTGTGGACTTGTCGTCACTTTAAGATATACCTGACGTTGTTCGCAGTCTCAATAGAATAGGTAATGATCGAAGTAGTGGCATTTCGTTTATTGCGCACTTTCTTAACCTTTCTAGCAAAGGTCATAGCCGTTGAAAAGTCAAAAGCCTTACAGCAAATCATGAAAAAGCATCTGTTATTCAATGGTCTGATGTTCACTGTAAGGGATAGAGATGGGTTAGTCTGTCTCTATCTCTTGTGCTGACAATGGGATCCTCAGGTCCTCAGAGCTGAGAATTTCTCTTTCCTCTTGGTTTCGTTATCAAAACCGGTAAACCGCAACATTGTAGTATTCTTCCATTCTTCCGTTTAAGCTTATGGTTGTTTGCTCATCCGCTTGAACGTTAGGCTGCAATGGCTTTCGCCTTCGCTATTCAGTCAAAGGTTACTCAATTGTCAGTTTCCTTGACTTCGTCGTATTCGTGGAGAACGTAAAGTTTGTCTCACCGGAACTTTCGTCTTTATTTATGGCATTGACTGCCGCTTGCGCAAATGTTTCCGACAATGCCTTTTCAGTGGCTGAAACAGATGCCAAGCAGAAAAGAGGTTCGAGTAGTTTGCGAACGGCAACCATATTTGGAAGTGCGGCTTTGAGAAGAGTGAAGAAAAGCTGGAGTAGCTACGCTTTTATAGATATGCTTTCATCAGGATTGTTCGTTAAGCTAAGATTACGTAGTTCGAAGTAACATACTTAATTTCAATTTTGTGGCTCTGTTTGCCCCTAAACTACAAAGTTGCGCAGTCGTATAGCGCACATGACACGCAAATGCTGTTTGCATTATTTCCACGGCATAGTGGCAATGTTATTGTGAGTTATTTTTTTAAATTCTCCACAAAATGAAACACCCCGTTAGAATTTGTCGTTTCAGCATCTGCAGCTTGCAATCGGTTCTATGCCTATGTTGCACCGCGATCCGTTAGTAATGCCGTTCGTGGTCAACAGCTCATCGTATCCTTTTTATAGTCTAATTAAGCTAGTAAGATTTCGCATCGGGTTGATAAGTATTCATGCTTTTTTTATGGAAGCAACCCGTTTAATGAATTTCAAGCTCTATTGCATTCTTTTCGGGAACAATCTTTTCCCCTCTGTAAAGACGAGGAAAGATTGTCCCCGAAGTCTACGACACAAAGCTAGATGGTTTGTTTCCCAAAAAATGCGTGAAAGCTTTCAGGGTAAAGTATACATGAGCCTTGGCTTTTGGCAAAGGCGTTTGCCCTATCGCTGAAGACGGAACCAGTTGCGTTCTGAAAGCTTCGACTACTACTATGTACTTTTCGTGCAACAGGAACTAAAACTGTTATTTCTTGTAAAGACGGTTCCATTATCTTTGCAAGATCGCGAAGACTGTATTGCCCTTTGCTTTTGTAATCTTATGTTGTTTTTCCGAACAAGCAGTGATATCTTCATTAGTGACAATGGTGAAGGCGATTCTGTCTTGCACCATGTTTTCTGCTTCATCAGTTTCATTACAAGTTGTGCGTTGGAACTGTAATACGTTTATACGTTTTCGGCGGTGACTGAGATCGCTGACAGCGTTTGCCAATCCTTCCCAGCAGCAAACGCGTTAAAGAAGAACATTGCTGTGCGCATACTGTTCTATATTAGTTTCCCTGGATTGGTAGATGGCTGCCTGCTTGTTAACACGTGTGTAATAGAATCGCAATTCATATTACTTTGAATCAAGATTGTGTCCGCCTGTTTGAAATGCTAAGCGGTTTTTGCATTACGCTTGGAAAATGGCAAAAGCCTTCAGTTTTTTATAAGTGTCTGTTTTCGTTCAGAGGAAGCAGTAATATTTTCATGAATGGCTATGATGAGAGCTGTTGTACGTTCTGAGTAGTGTCGTTGTTTTCTTCGTGCAATGATTTTCTTCCGTTGTCAGTTGGGAAAATGAGAATTTGAAATTGTGGCGTTCGAGCATATTATTTGCTTTTGTTAATATGGTCAGAAGTTTTATGTTGTAAGTATAGGACTTTTATGTTTTTCTATGTGAGACTGGGAATAGAGGACAATGATTGCCAGCAGCAAACGTGCTGCTTAAGAACATTGCTGTGCATCCACTGTTATATACCTTTATTTTGATTTGGTGTGCACGCGCATTGTTTTATCGGTATTCTGAATTTCCCGCAGCTTCCCAGCGGGCCATTTGGTCGGTGAACTGAGTGTTTGACGGAGAAAGCGACTTGGTGTAGATGGGTTAGTAAGAAGTCCAGAACGCTCTGACCTGTTACGCAATTTCGTGCAGCAACTGTTTATGTGATAGACTGTGAGCTCTTTAAAGTGGGCGGAACATCGTTGGTTAAAATATTCAACAATCCTCTCTCTGTTTTCGTAGGCCTTTCTAGATTCGAAATATTCATTTGAATTTTTTGTCTGTCGTTCCTTCTGCAGTAGTTCTGAACTGAGGGTCTGCGTCGAACGAAGAGAGCGTTTCTCCTGTTTGTTAATATTATTGAGGTTCTTATTGCGCTTTTCTTGGGCTGAATGCTTTTTGGACTGTATAGTTGTACGTCTTCACTTTCTGCTGCAAGAGAAGTGCTGCCCAAGAGTCATAACGGAAATCTGAGCTGTAGGATGCAGGCAACAGACAAGAAGAAGTCTGTAAATGGAATGACGTGTTTTTTGTAGTGCTGAAAAGTTGCATCGAAATGCTGTAGATGCAGCGCAATTTTTCGGTACCCCAAAAGGATGAATAAGTGCAATCCTTATAGCAAATGGAGGGGTTGCTTTTCTTGGAATTGTACATTGGTGAAAAAGACCCCTTAAAAGGGATTTGTAATTTAAATCCTAATCGTAGTGCTAATTGTTCTTGAAGCTTTCTCTTGTGCATGCGAGTGATTTTCCATACAGGTAGCAGTGGAAAATTGGCTCTACTGAAGTCTGCGCTAATGGCAGGAAAGGTACTGTGGAGTGGTTGTAGTTGGTATATTGCACTTCTTTTTCGTTTGCTGCTCAGCAATGCCAACAGTTCTGAGATCAGCTATGCGCAGTGCTACTCCCGATTGGGGATTTCCTTAAGCAGGTGTATTTATTTTTCACTGTATGCAAAAGCGAAAGATGCACGTGCCACTCTGTTCATTCCATTGATCCTCGGTCCTATGCTGATCCATTTCGGCAACAATTGTCTTCAGTTGTTCATTTCCTACGCTGCAGTAGCACCGTTATCAAATTCCAAACTCTTTAAGGAAGTTATACAGGCAATCGCTGCTGCCATTTTTAGTATTCTCGGTCACCATGCCGTATTCACAACCTCGTGTAGCAGATTGATGATTCTCTTTAAAAATGGCAATAAGGAAGTTCTGAAGTGCTCGCGAGACTGCGTCACTGATTCTGAAAAATCCTTTGGCTCATCCTTCAGATTTTAAAAATAGGCGTTATTTCCATTGAACCCATGATAAAAATGTGCCGCTCTATTGAGGAACAGAAGTGATTATCTCATCGTTCCGCATAAGTGTACGTCATCACTGGCGGAAAACTGACGTGGGCATAAATTTCACGCTCAGTGCCTTCGCTAAGCAAATCATTGTGATCGCAGTCATTCGGATCCACTGTTGTTTTCAGCTGTGTACATTTTGACGGGAAATGTAGTACTGCGAAGTCATTGCTTTAGTATGCTCAGTGACGGCATTGCACATTTAATGACAAAGGTTAAGAAAGGAGTATTGCGTCTGAGATTTTGAACAGCCGCTTATAACCATTCCACAAGGAAGTAACCACTGAACTGGGATGAAAGGGTGAATTGATGACACTGAATACTGATCCACGTTATGTGTCCCTAAACATGTGCTGGCGTGTAGATCACCTGTAATTTTTCTGTTGCTTTCATTGCACTGATATCTGCGTGCATCCAGAAGTTCTTTAATCTTTGTAGAAATCTGACTACACTTGCGTTACTGTAAATTTCAGCTTGTTTGCTAGAACGATGAGTGTTTGTTATGGCTATGCCGCGTAACAAAACTTCACACGTATCACTGGTTGGAATCCTCAGTTTAGTTGTTACGTAAATTTTAGTAGTCAATCTGACTGTGTATGAGGTTCTGCATTTCACTTCAGTTTGTGTGAACATGATATCATGTCCTTTATTGTTTCTGTTCACATCCATGAATTTAGCTATAAGGAATCTCAGGGAGTTAGAACACATCCTACTGTGGCTTATCTTCAGGGAAAATAGTTGGAGAAACATCGCAAATAAATTATGCGTAGTTGTTTTCCTGTTGAGCTGTTCCTACTAATGCATAATTGTAGGTGTCCGCATAATGTTTTCATGCGTTTCCTTTCGCCAGTGACGTAAAGTGGTTGTGAAGAAACGAATGACGTTTAAAAGAATCGCTTTTTAAAAGTGTTTATTCATTTTTCGGTCACTCTCGATATGTGCGCAAGCAAGTGCACTATTGGTTGGGTAAATAATGAAAGAAAAGTGAATAGAAAGCAAAGTATTTTTTCCTTTCCTCATTTCTTCGCTGTTGATCGGGCGGCGGATTTTGGCGGTATCGGCTCGCTGACTACCGAAAACACTCCGCTTTTGTATTGTTTTGCAGTAACTTTATATTCCAGCACAGGTGCGTTACTCTCTGCTTCGCAATTGGTTCCGTTGTTCTGAAAACAGGTACATGAATTCAACTGTGATGTAGTACATTAATGCAACAGTCGACGCAAGGCTGAGAACTGGCATAGCAAAGGTCACTAGGCGCTTAGATGTGGTTTCTTCAAGAGGGAATTTCAACTTGAAATATTCTATCATTATGGATTATAGGGAAGGCAAAGTGTCTTGCACTGTAGGTTCCATAGGCATATTTTGCCATTGGTTTTACTAATTAAAAGATTTATGAAGCGGTTTATGTGAAGCGGCGGTTTTTCGTGTTAAGATGTTCAAATTTATTCCAATGATGATTTTTAGGTTGCTTGTTCCTTTCCAGTGCATAGGCTAAATGATTATATGAATATGTCATTTACAGTTCTATTTTAAAGAAAGGTCGGACACCGTGCATTTATTTGTCATAGCTATGGGCCACAAAATTTGCGATACTTACCGCAGAATTTACTGCCTTTGTGCATACAGTTTCAATTGCATATAGTTTAAATAGAACTCTATCCTGATTGTGGAGGACGTTCGACGTTTTCTGCACCTTGTAAAGCTTTTCACCATTCTCGACGTCTTTGTTTATGCCATTAACTGCCGCTTGTGCGAACTTATCCACCATCGCCTTTTCAATGCATGAAACGGATGCCAAACAGAAAACTGCGAGAACTAAGATGCGACCAGCAACCATGATGCCAATGAGAGTTTTCAGTGTATGCCCTTCATCTGCAGTCGATAGCATTTTATAGAAATTCGTTAAGTGGGTTGTTGTTGTACTTAGCTGGCGAAAGGCACATTTTGAAATAGCATCTGCTTTTAATCCAAACTGAACTGTTTCCACTGAAATTACGAAATCGTACATCAAACTATTTACTCATCGAAGCATTTGTCATATTTTGTATAGGAAAGTTGTCTCGAAAAGCTTTGCAGCTGCATTCCAAGGAGCAACTGATTTAGTAGGCATAATGATTGTCTCTAAACGAGCGTTTATTTCGCTTTCTTAGGGGGGCGCTACTATTTGTCCTTCTACTATCCTTATACTGCAGCGTTGCCTCTCTTTGCGAGCATACAGATGAAGGGTTGCGCGCTTATGTTGCATAGTGAAACACTTGAAAGTTGTTTTATTGAATTAGTTGTCCTGCGGTGAGCATAGTGAGTGGAGACTGGTGAAGTAATTAGACAAAAGGGAATAAGGCGACATTTTTTGGTTTTGCCCCAATGACTACGGGAGAACAAAGATTTCTGAAAAGTTTACATTTATCCTCACAGTGCTGAGTTTATTGATAACTTGTCGTTTAAAATAGTTTTTCACCAACAACTAGTCGTCCTCTATTACTGAATAGGCGCTGTCAGTGATAATTCGGCATTGACGGGATTACACGCTCTCAACAGGACAGTAGCGCTCTATGATGTTTCTTTTGTTGAATACATGTTTTTCTGTAATGCCCTGATATCTCATTTATTATACACTGATGGAATGCAAAACTCCAGAAGGAATGCGGTGTCTTCCGAGAAATCCGTTTCCGTCATTAGTACACGTTAACAATGGCAGCGTGACAGGATATCCTGGTAATGTTGAAACATGGGAACGGAGCGATTAAAAGAGTGACAAACGGACTTAGACTTAGGCCAAGCTTGTTCGCTTACACAGATTGATAGATAACATTGAGGAATAGCTTTAGAATCGCGAAGAGAATGCGGTTGTCTTCGGAGAAAGCAACAGACGCAGTATTTAGGTGCTATATATTTCTTAATGGTACATAATTGCTTTATGCTTCTTTTTTAACGAGTGGAACCCATTTTTCTCTTTGGCGTTGTTAATTTACAAGAAAATGCCTTAAGAGAGTATGGATGAGTAGATACTGCAAAAAAAACGCAGACTACGATGATTCGGTATGCTCTCTTGTTCCCTTCGTCACTGAAGGAGTAAACTGAACAAGGAGGATGCGTATTTAAAAATTCACTTTAACTAAGGTTCTTGTTATGTGCTTACGAAGCTTGGTTTTTCTTTTCTGGTCACGCAATCTTAACTACGGAGACATAATTGTCTGTTAGTTACAGTCTGTAAAGCATAAGCTTCGGGCGGTTATTAACGACTTCTGTTGCTCAAATTCAGTCGAGGAACAGGATTGTTGCTTCAAAGCTCATTAGACAGCGGTTTAACAAACGACCTTACCTGCGCATCCTTTTTCAACAATTGTAGTTTTTGTTTCTGAGTTTCTATTTTTTGCGCCTTCTCGTACAGAGCTGTTTTTGCATCGCAGCATACTGCAAAGGATGCGCTTCTAGATTTTACTTTCCTTTGCACTCGATAGGAAGGGACCATTGATAAGCAAAACGGAAGTATGAACTTCACATGCAAAGGTAAGCGTTCTGAATTTACTGAGCTACATTGCTTACCAAGTCCTCAGTTATTTCTTTGTAATACTTCCGAGCATGAATATTGCTTTTCTTTGTACGGGGTTGATCTGCTTTCATTTACTTTTCCTGTATATTTGTTTCAACATTTAGAGATATCACGAACAACTGCGACGGTATTGTTGCCAGTATAGGTCTTGATATTCAGTTTATTTGAGTGTCGAAGTGGTGTGAAGTTCTAATCGAGCTACAGAACCAGTGTTAGTGATTCTGTCATTTAGCACATGCCTTCGGTTGTCGAGTGGCGAGTATTGCTCCCTGTAATGCGGATGACCTGGGTTCGACTCTCACGCGGGAAAAAGTGTTAAAACACGTAGTAGAGTAGTGCGAGTTCAATTCCCGGTTGGAAGAGGCTTTTCTATCCATTAGATTATGATTATTTTTTGTCGCAAATAATTTGTGGTAATGTTCATAGCGTAGTACGATGAATCCTTAACTTTTTAAAGGGGTTTCTAACTGTTGATCGCTTGTTCTTACAAATCCAATGAATGCATTGATAAAATGGTCTGAAGGATTCGCTCTGAGCATCGCTGTTCACAGCAATTTAATTTGTAGTGGTAATAATGGCTCATTTGTTTTTTGAAACTGTGTGTTTGCTTAATGACAATAGGTCATTTATTAAAGTCATAATTTAAATCTATTTATGTTTCTAATGCACCATCATTTTTTAACGGAGGAAGCTCATTTTGTAGTCTTGAGTATTTTCCCGCAAATAACCTACAGTCCCCTGAAAATGCAGGTTTCATCTTACTGTAGGCCTTCCGGCTGGCCTATTCTGCCATTACCCAGTCCTAAATGTAACCAAAAGGTTTCTGTTTTGGCTTAGGCTTAGTGAACGGCAGAACACGGTGGAAAACAAACTTATAGCACGTGCATTACAGGATGGCTGACATTTTCCCGAAAATGAACCTGCATTTTTTCAGCATTGGCTACTGTAGGTCGTTCGCACACAGATGGGTAAGAAAGATCCCGTTTCTTTGTAATATAAGGAAGGTTGTGGATTAAAATACGACGCGTCGAATAAAATGGACTGACTCCGCGAAACAGAACGTGCACTTTTGCAGCCGCAAAGGAATCTTGCGTCTTTAGTTGTACCTGCAAATAGTTAACGCAGTTACTGAGAGAAACGCATTCGTTATGTTAATACTGTAGTGCGCACTAAGTGCTATTCGTAATTCCCTCTCTCTGTGATACTGTAATATTAACCTGCGTACTAATTGAAATTGCAAGTTATTTCACGTTCTCAAAAATACGGAACACAACTGTTCAAATTTCAAATTTAACCCAAAAGCTCAAGGAAAGCAATCCTTTCGGCTTATGTTTTATAGCCATCCACGGTGATCTGGGCTGACTAGTTTGGTTCTGAAAGTTCTGTTTCCAACAGCTGTGGTCAGAAAAGTTCTACGTGGCAGTGATGGTACAGTGGCAGTGTCCCCAATCAGCTGCTGATGCATGATGTTTTGGCTCACAACACTGTTTAACGCAGAATTGTATTCAAGCTAATTGCTTGAATACAATTCTGCGTTAAACCCAATCATGCTTTTTCAATAAGATTAAGTCCAGTTGTAAGAAAGCAACGTATCCCGGTTTCAAAATGACCTGATAGTGCGAATCAAGTCTTACGTTAAACTGTTCGGATGACATTTTCCTGCTCTCAGCTATCGGTAGTGACAGGCAAACGCTTTAGAAATCTGCTTACTGGTATGAGGAAAGCAAAAGAGAACAAAGCTCAACACGTAACTATCCACAACGGTTGTATAGGATTTCATACCAAAGTTTTATCCTTAAGGAAATGAACTGTTTTTGATATAAACGAATACGCCGCAGTTTGCAGATATGCAGTTTACTGTTGTTAAGAAATGGCGTAACCTTTGCGAACCCGTCGTCAGCATGAAATTTTTGCGTTATTATTTCACGCTGAATGGGTCTTTGGAATTCATGAATATACGCGGCACATATTCTTCTAAGTACGTTAGCGATCACGTACTGTATTTGAGCTTTCAAAGCAGGCTTAGATTCGCTGAGCATTGGATCTTATAAAAACTGTTTCCGTGAAAATATTGTGGTAGAGACGCTTTAGTAATTGTTGAATTGTTTCAAATTTGTGTAAGGATCGAATTAGCATTCGCAAGCTTGCAAAAACTTATTTTAGTAGAAAGCAGATTGGGCTTCCTCATCTCAGCTGGACGAAGCGTGTCTATTGTCAGACGAATTCGTCTTCATAGTAAAGTTGCGTTTAATCACATGTACGGAATAATATCGCTTAGTTTTTTCCATTCCTTTCCTATTACATCACGTGGAGGTTGGAAAGAATATCGCATCCCGCAAACGACCCTCTGCATCAGCGCTTATAGTACGGCGAGAGCAGCCGCGGAAGCTCCACCTCATAAGAAAAACTGGTTAAAACTAAACCCCGACAAATGGAACTGGTGAGTCCTGACAGCTTTTTGTTCAAATTTTGACTTAACAAAACCGGCCGAACATTGTCTTACAATGAAAATTTATACATCCGCTACATGACATCCCTTACTGAAGTGATTCGTCTTCTTTAGTTGCATTCACAATGCATTCTCATTCCCAAACTATCATACATTATCTCAGAGGAAGACTTATTACCGATGCAGCCATAACGGCGGCACATCAAAACGCCAATTTTTAAAGCAATGGATCCTGAAAGTGTTTTGAAGATTGTTGTATATTTTTTTTGAGGCTGTTAATGTAGATACTGCAAACAGTCTAGCATGTGGGTGCATGGAAAGTTTAATCTTCTTTTACAAAGTCAGTTTTTGACGCTTTCTTGAGGACGCTTTTGCTAAATGATGCGCAGGTTCTCCTCGAAGATAATAACGACTCTTATAATCAAGGCTTTACTGTAATGCTAAATCGATTGGTCTATGTAGCAATGTGCAATGCGTATAATTAGGAAACGGGCGCTCAAGCAAAAAAGTACTTTGATACCTATCAATGGGGACAAAAAGGGCTGACCATATAGGTCGTCTAACAGGAGGCTTTTTGAAATGGATTTTCTTCTTAGTCAGTGGTCACCTAATTAAGTCAACTATAATTGAGTGCTGTTGAAGAATCAGCTCTGTTCGCACTGGTCTACGAGCTTAGAACTATCGGCGATTCATTCATTGTTGAGCCTTTTTTAATGTACCTATTCGTCAATGCTGGCTGGCGGAAACTATTCACGCGAAT